>ARYC01018481.1:0-15310 GCA_000711775.1 Oxytricha trifallax
TTTATTTATATAAAATTTGAATGTTCATAAAAATTTGATCAGCTTATTACTAATTAAATACTTTAACATTTCTAGTTAAGCAATATTAAGTCTCGATTTTTTAGTTTCAAAATTTACAGATAAGTTTAAATAAAATAATATTTTGCATTTATTTATTGATATTTTATTACTATCCAATTATATTTTAAGCAAATTCGTTCTAAGTAGTTATTAATAATAAATTATAGAATTTATTTAAATATAAATTTAAATCTAAGTTAATTTGATGTATTTTTAAATTAGTAAGCATATTTAAATATAGTATATGAAAATTATAATTTAAATTAATTTAATTGAAGCTGATTTCAAGAAACTTATAAATAATTCTTATATAACATATTCTTTAATCAATTTGATAATCTAATTTCATTTTATGTTATTTATTTTTAAATAAATAGGAAATTTTGATTATAAATTTAATATCTTGAATGAATAAGAAAATTTTAGAAACTTTAACTGTAATGAATTCAAAATTGTTAAGAAATATATGCTATAAAATTAAAAATAAAGTTTCTATTATAAAAAGCTTAAAGTTATTTTTAATTTTCTTTAAATTTTTTACTTTGAAATACCTTCTCTAATACTTTAGTATAAATTTACTTTTATCCTCACAGGTCTTTTAATGAGATAGATTCTAAAGCAGCAGTTAATACATGATAGTAGCATCTCCTAACAAATTCTGATTAATTCTACTTATATTCATACCAAGCTCTTTCATAAAGGCGGCCCAATAACCTCTATAAGGGTTAACTTATCATAACTTACTTTGATTAAGCTCTAGTATTCAAAGGATTCAAGTCTCTATTCTTAATCCAAGAGTACATAAGCTCTGCGGGAGCTAGCCTGTAATGATAAGGCCCAAGAAACATGAGTGGTAATTTGAGCATGTCATACTTTGCCATTACTTCTTAAGATCTGTGATAGGGAGCGTTATCAATCATGATAACAGTATTCTTTCTCCACTCCAAATCTATATCATCTAATGTAAGCGCAAGCTTGCACAAGAAGTACATAAATGAGTGTTGATTATTCTTCCCCTATTCACAGTATAGAACAACTCTCCAGTACTTGACACTCCAATAATCAAGTTCATTTGACTAAGCCTCTAAGATTTTGTAACTCTATTCTTAACATAAGGAGCTGTCCAGCCCCTTCTTCTCTCATCAGTCTAGTGCAATACTGATTCATCAATGTTAATAATTCTCTTGCCTTCACTTAGAAAGAGAATGAATTGTTAGGCTGCATACTAGCGTTGAAGCTTACTACTGTTATTGTTATGAAGGTTCGTTATCTGCTTAACTTACTTGTATGTCATATTAGTTCATTCTTAAGGAACCTTCGAATCATCTACTTAGAACAGTGAAGCTAGATCTTTGACACTAAGCTTTTCTGTATATCTGATATTTAGATAGGCACTTAATCATAAGTAAGCATATTCACTATATGAGTGCGAGCTCTGCTGTGCAGCTTCTTATACTTGCCTCTATTAACTTACTTAAGATTCCAAAGCTTGCTTTTTTAAGGGATTGTTAAGGTACCTTCTTAACTTATAATATGAAATGCCAAGCCTCTTCATAATCTGCTAGCAATTTAGCTTTTCAGATAACCTTAACACTTGAGATTCCTGACCCAGCTTTAGCTCTTTTAGCTGCTGCTCCTTTTCTTTCCTCATGATCTTGAGTTATCTTCGAGGCACTATAGATTAAAGCTAAGTATGCTGCCCAAAGACTGGAAGTGAATCTTTCATTTTATGGTTCTCTAATACATTCTATTCTAATTCCTTCATATCAATTAAAGGGGCTCTTTCGACATACCTTAAGGTTCTAATTCTGTAGGTATAGTCAGTGTAGATCTCAAGTGTGATCTGGCCAAGAGTCTATATTTAGTAGCCATCTAGTAACGATTCCTTAAATCCTCCTAGTTTACTTACTCTATAGGTTTCCTTAGGATCAATAATAAAGCCTTCGAAATTCAAAGATTCTAATGAATCTTCCAGATCATAGTAAAAGTTAAGCATCTCTCTTTTACTTACAGTCTCTATCTCAAATCAGCAACTGTAATGTTCCTTTAGTATAACATATTGGTTGTTATGTAATCTGCAGTATTGCTTTCATCATCTGTTTCACTACTTGAGCTTCGCTCACTATCTGAACTACTAGAGCTTTTATCTTCTTCCTCTTATTGGAAAAATTCAACCAGCTTAGACTATCTCTTTTTAGAACTTGATTCCATAAGTTCAGTGCTTAATTTCCTAATAATGAATTACTTTGGTGCTGGTAGGAAATCCGCATGCAGAAATCGGATCATGCTGAAGGCATTTCATAATAGTGAAAATGACTATCTCATTATAGTAACAGTACTGTCTTCATGAGCCAATATTTCGCTATTTAAAACGGCTGATGGCACCCTCCTATTAGAATTTAATGAACCAAGCGTAACTTACTGGCATCAATGTTTAAGAACTAGCTTAGAAGTGCAAAAGCAAGAAAGAGCTCTACAACTTTCTCACCCAGGATTGTCGGGCCTTCTTACCCAAGCCTGATTCAACCAACATTTACTTCTTCAAGTCCATCATAAGAGCAAAGAAGGAGGTAAGCATCTCTCCTTAATTGTAACCGTCTTCATAGTACATCAGAAGAGAAGACATCAAAGTGTCCCCAGTGCCTCACATAGAGGGACTTACAGTCCAGGACTTCCTCGATTATGCGAGAGACATCCCCAGACTACTCAACTTTCTCCCTGATGAGCGAGACTGGGTCCACTTAGACAGGCAATGGATCTGTGATTTGCTCTATACCTTAGACACCGACGGAGTCACCAACATGATTCACGATGCAATGCTTTAACGGAAAGAAAAGCTTGAGCAAAGCAGAGACCTAGTCATTGAAATGAGACCTGAATTTGTTGACGCACTCTCTAGATGCCTCAGCTTCAGCAGTAAGTTTACTCTCTTTACATTTCCTTTGTAGCCGAGAGAGGCAAAGCAGTGAATCTCATGAAGGACTCATCTAAAAGAAAGAGAACAAGAGATGAAATTGAAGAGGTGAAAGATTATGAGACAGACTTGAAGTCAGACAGACAGCTCTTTCTATAAGAAACTAAGAGGCTGAAGCAAGAGCATGATAACTTGGAAAGTGAAGTACTTGACTTACGCAAAATAAGGAGCAAGTTATGCAGACTTCGGCTCTCAGAATCTGGAAGAGCAGGTGCAGAACTTCAGCCTTTGACTTCTGCTGGTCTCTATTCTCATCCATTCTCTGAACACTACTAATAGAAAGAGTTAGAATATGGTGAATTCTTTTAGAAATTAAGCTTTAAAATCATCTTCTTTATAACCCCTCTCTTTAGGGGTTCCTATGATCTATATCACTTTTCAAGTTTCTCTTTTAATTTGAAGCCTTCTTCAACCAGGCTTCCATACATTCTTCGACCTCTTCATGCTCCTTGTAAGTTTCACTAAAAGACTTGTCTCTGCAACTCCTCCTTACAAATATAACTCACTTTTCAACTAAGTCCTTAATCTGCTCTGCCTTCTCATAAGCCTTCCTACTTCTCTTATTAGTCTATTTCTTTCCTTCCTTGCTCTTCGATCTTTCTCTGCCTGGCTCTTAAGTGATCTCCTCATATTGGCGCCTCACGCCGTTTTTGAAGATCTTCTCAACTTCACTAATAGGCTTGTCTTAGAGCACAGGGTTCTGGCTCATCTTCTCTACAATGAATTCTATGATAGAAGGTTAATAGAACCCTAATTTACTTTGAGTGTCTGGCTCTTCAGCCACAGCTTCAGTTTTCATTTCCTCTTCAAAGCCCTTCTTTGCTTCCTCGATATCCTTTTTGGCTCCTATGAAAGATTCTACTTTTTCAACTATCTTCTCCACTATAACCTTTACAACTGCAACTTAATGATCGATGGCTATAATATATTCAGAAGGAACTTCAGGCTCCTTTGCTTGATCAATAATATCCATATCAATAGCTTCTTATTTGTCTTACAAATTAAATTATACTTCATTGAACTTTTTGTCTAATATAAGGTCGATCTCATTCTACTCTACATAAAGAAGCTACTCAGCACTATCTTTGGAGTTAAGTCTATACAAAACTCCTTGCCATCTGCCCTTAGTATTAAGCCTTCCAATTCTTCCTATAATCTGCTCTTCAGACCTTTTAGAGAAGACATCTGCGATGATGAGGTAAGACCTCCGTTCTAGTTGATTTCATCATCGTCTGAATGTCAGTCCCTCTTCCATGAGCTTCATTCAGCAAGTATATTCCATATTCCTTTTTCGCATTCTTCATTAAGTATTCCCTCAATCATGGATTCGATATTGGCGGCTTGCCCTCTGCTTAAACTTGTGAAGTCGTAGCCAGATCTCAAAAGGCCTATCTCTATTGCATTATAGTTAGTTGAAGCCACTATTAGAACTGGGGAGTGGCTTAGCTGCTCTATTATAATTCCTTTGATCTTAGCCAAGCAATCACTCTAATTAGTGCACACAAACACATCCGGGTATTGAGTCTTTTTATTTCCCTAGAGTTTATCAAGAGTGGGAAATACTACAGGTGTAGCTTGAAAAGCTAGCTTTAAACAGTCCTCTTCAGTAAAAGAGAGATTGCTTCCAGAAAATCCTATCACTTTATGAGCTTGCCGAAAGTACTCAAGAGAGTTGATTATAGTATCAACAGAGCCATCAAACATAATCCAGTCGTACTCGTCCACTAATACGTAGCTTTGCTACCATACACTCACAGCCTTGCTGTTCTTTTGCATCTTCTTTAATTAGGGCTAAGTGTAGAAATAGATGCCAGTATCTTTGGCAAAGAAGTTTAGATTGCAATTAAGCTACATTACTTTAATGACTCTCTAGTATCGTTTGAAGTCTCTTTGCACTAAGTGCTAATTCTTGCTGAGTATAAAGACTGATCTTGAAGTTTTAAGAGCAATAAGGATTGCTAAAGCAATGCATATTAGGGTCTTCCCATTGCCAATACCAAAATGAATAAAGTGATTGCTGTTAAGGTTGTCACAGATATAGTTTAAACATAAGAACTGAGAGCAGTAGAATTTGAAGCCTAAATTTTACTCCAAAGTTTCTAATTCGGCACTTACTCTTAAGAGTTCCCTTGGAGCATGAATTGAATCTGGATGCTACTTGGTTATATAAGTTCTCATTCTTGAATAGCTAAAGAAGGTCATTAACAGCCTTTTCAGAGAAGGCTTCCATAGTCCTTGACAATTGCATTATTCTATCAAGGTCAGAGAAGTCACAGTTTAGACAGTTGTCAATAGTGTGAATGCTTAACAATACATTTTTCTCGACTTGCGCATTCACAATCAACTACTATACTTTCCTGATTTGTTCAATCTTCCCTACCCACTAATGATCTCTGCTTTGCAGTCTTAAAGCAAGGCCTTTCATAAAATGCACCATTGAGACTTTGTCGATGACTTCTTGCTTTTATAAGAAGGTTGCCCTTGTTGAAGATATGTAGTCTTTTAAAGAATCTAAGTTAGGAGCAGAGCAAAAGGCACATATTCTTACAAAGTACTCTGTATACTCTACAGGAATGTCTCTTATAAGGTTCAATCCACAGTCTTGCTTAAGCAAGATAATAAAAGGCACGTTCATTATAAAGAAGGAATTTGGTATTAGTTTGAAGACCTAAGGGTCAATTGAAAAGTAGTGCCATGTTTAAGCCAAAAGCTGAATGATGCCTGGATTAGAGTCGTTTAGCTTCTAGACTATAGCAAGCTGCTTACTCAAACATATTGCCTCATAATAAAGACCAAGTTGGCTAAGCCTATAGCTTGTCTAGCATTAGGAGACCTAATAAGTAAGAGAATTGCTTCTTATATTAAGTTCTCTTCTGGCTGATATTTTTCCACTGTATAGTAACTGAGGGCAGCCAAGAAGATACGAGCCTTGGATCTTAGTCTAGCTTTTAGTTACTTGAGATCAACTCTGTAATTAAATAGAAGAGCCCTTGGTTCACATAGGGTTCATTTGCCATCTAAAAGTGCTAAAGGAACGAAAAGAGTGATTGGGTGTTGCGGGCCATTATATCTTGAAGGATCTGTTCCTTTTATTAATAATTTGATTATTTGAAACTTTCAAAGTGCTTGACCAACATCTCATGGCCAATGATTGAGCCATAGTTAATAACCAGCTAAGGTAAGGGTCTTGGAGCTTGCATTGATTCACTTACTAAGCTCACAGTAGTCTGGAACTCACTCACCTTCATTTCCTCGTTTGAGAGGGAGTGGTTAAGATTTTCAGAGACCAGTGACTTGGTATCACTGATGTTCTTGGCTTTCTTGCTTTTGTTATTGTTTATAAACTTTCTCACAACGTTCTTAAAATCCCATGTCTTTTAATAGCCTTTGAAATCCTCCTGATACAACAGGAGACTCAAATCATAGTTGTTTAAATGTAGGAATTCCTTTGCTCTATTGATTTTGACGCTATCTTGGGCTCCCTTGTACTCACTTTAATGCCCTTCACTTTGCCGCCATCATCAATATTAGCCTTGGCTTCAAGATTTTCAAAAATCCGATCACCCTGCTCAAGAAGTTGAGCTAACTATTCATTTGAATTATCATTCCTTAACTCTAATATAGGTGCTTAGTAAAGGAAAAAAGCTTACCAGGGCTTCGTTCTTCAATCTATAGGAAAAAAGACTCAGCAAGCTGATCCCGCTCTTGGGCTGGATTCATGATATTTTTAAGTTTTGATTATAGTATTATATACTGGATTTTTAATTTAATAGGTGGATTATTAAAAAATACCACTGGATTCTTCAAATTTACTAAAAGAAAAACCTCTCTCCTTCACTTATCCAATGGATTTAAAAAACTACAGCCCGCAAACCAGTTCAAATGCATTGCTTATATTAATACCAACATATAAAGGGAAAAAAGTAGGCTTGCAAGAAATAGCGAACCCACCATGGGTCTTTTGAGTGCTTTTCGAGTCTGGCCTCATTGAAAATTGGCTTTTTAGAAAAATCGAAAAATCCGAGGGCCTAATGGCGAATTCAACCCTACACTGTTCATAACGTACATATAACCAGTAGAAATGTGCAGTGAAAGTAAAATGGAAAGCAAAGGCACTCGTTTTCGAAAATCGAGGTCATGGTTGAAGGGGGTCCAGACTGGATTTGGATTCTAGACTTCAGACTGGATTTTAGACCCTATAAGAGGGGGGTTTATACTAAAATTGAATTTTTGCAAAAAGTAGTTGGGAAAGCTACTGGATTTTATGGACATATGGACTAAGTATAGAATAAGGAACACTTTCAACAATATATGATCACTAGAACACTCAAACTGCAATTAGCAGCATTCTTAAAGACTCTCTTTCTAAGACTCTTGAATAGGCCCTCTCATAATAAGTTAAATTGTGAAGTTTGGAATTTCGCTATTTATCGATATTAAATCATCACTATACCAACTTATAGATTTATCACGCATATATGTATTGGGGTTTATTGCGTGATAAATCTATAAGTTGGTATAGTGATGATTTAATATCGATAAATAGCGAAATTCCAAACTTCACAATTTAACTTATTATGAGAGAGCCAATTCAAGAGTCTTAGAAAGAGAGTCTTTAAGAATGCTGCTAATTGCAGTTTGAGTGTTCTAGTGATCATATATTGTTGAAAGTGTTCCTTATACTATACTAAGTCCATATGTCCATAAAATCCAGTAGCTTTCCCAACTAATTTTCCAAAAAATCAACTTTAGTATAAACCCCCCCTCTTATAGGGTCTAAAATCCAGTCTGAAGTCTAGAATCCAAAGCCAGTCTGGACCCCTTCAACCATGACCTCGATTTTCGAAAACGAGTGCCTTTGCTTTCCATTCTACTTTCACTGCACATTTCTACTGGTTATATGTACGTTATGAACAGTGTAGGGTTGAATTCGCCATTAGGCCCTCGGATTTTTCGATTTTTCCAAAAAGCCAATTTTCAATGAGGCCAGACTCGAAAAGCACTCAAAAGACCCATGGCGGGTCCGCCATTTCTTGCAAGCCTACTTTTTTCACCTTTATATGTTGGTATTAACATAAGCAATGCATTTGAACTGGTTTGCGGGCTGTAGCTCTTTAAATCCACTGGATAAGGAAGGAGAGAGGATTTTCTTATAGTAAATTTGAAGAATCCAGTGGTATTTTTTAATAATCCACCTATTAAATTAAAAAATCCAGTATATAATACTATAATCAAAACTTAAAAATACCATGAATCCAGCCCAAGAGCGGGATCAGCTTGCTGAGTCTTTTCCCCTATAGATTAAAGAACGAAGCCCTGGTAAGCTTTTTCCTTTACTAAGCACCTATATTAGAGTTAAGGAATGATAATTCAAATGAATAGTTAGCTCAACTTATTGAGCAGGTGATCGGATTTTTGAAAATCTTGAAGCCAAGGCTAATATTGATGAGGGCGGCAAAGTGAAGGGCATTAAAGCTAGTACAAGGGAGCCCAAGATAGCGTCAAAATAAATAGAGCAAAGGAATTCCTACATTTAAACAACTATGATTTGAGTCTCCTATTGTAGCAGGAGGATTTCAAAGGCTATTAAAAGACATGGGATTTTAAGAACGTTGTGAGAAAGTTTATAAACAATAACAAAAGCAAGAAAGCCAGAACAGCAGTGATACCAAGTCACTGGTCTCTGAAAATCTTAACCACTCCCTCTCAAACAAGGAAATGAAGGTAAGTGAGTTCCAGACTACTGTGAGCTTAGCAAGTGAATCAATGCAAGCTCTAAGACCCTTACCTTAGCTGGTTATTAACTATGGCTCAATCATTGGCCATGAGATGTTGGTCAAGCAATTTGAAAGTTTCAAATAATCAAATTATTAATAAAAGGAACAGATCCTTCAAGATATAATGGCCCGCAACACCCAATCACTCTTTTCGTTCCTTTAGCACTTTGAGATGGCAAATAAACCCTAAGTGAACCAAGGGCTCTTCTATTTAATTACAGAGTTGATCTCAAGTAACTAAAAGCTAGACTAAGACAACAAAGCTCGTATCTTCTTGGCTGCCCTCAGTTACTATACAGGGGAAAAATATCAGCCAGAAGAGAACTTAATATAAGAAGCAATTCTCTTACTTATAAGGTCACCCAATGCTAGACAAGCTATAGGCTTAGCCAACTTGTCTTTATTACTGAGGCAACATGCCTAAGTAAGCAGCTTGCTATAGTCTAGAAGCTAAACGACTCTAATCCAGGCATCATTCAGCTTTTGGCTTAAACATGGCACTACTTTTCAATTGACCCTTAGGTCATCAAACTAATACCAAATTCCTTCTTTATAATGAACGTGCCTTTTATTATCTTGCTTAAGCAAGACTGTGGATTGAACCTTATAAGAGACATTCCAGTAGAGTATACAGAGTACTCTGTAAGAATATGTGCCTTATGCTCTGCCCCTAACTTAGAGTCTTTAAAAGACTACATATCTTCAACAAGGGCAACCTTCTTATAAAAGCAAGAAGTCATCGACAAAGTCTCAATGGTGCATTTTATGAAAGGCCTTGCTTAAAGACTGCAAAGCAGAGATCAATAATGGGTAGGGAAGATTGAACAAATCAGGAAAGTATAGTAATTGATTGTGAATGCGCAAGTCGAGAAAAATGCATAGTTAAGCATTCACACTATTGACAACTGTCTAAACTGTGACTTATCTGACCTTGATAGAATAATGAAATTACCAAGGACTATGGAAGCCTTCTCTGAAAAGGCTGTTAATGACCTTCTTTAGCTATTCAAGAATGAGAACTTATAAAACCAAGAAGCATCCAGATTCAATAGCAGGTCCCCAAAGGAACTCTCAAGAGTAAGTGCCGAATTAGAAACTTTGGAGTAAAATTTAGGCTTCAAATTCTACTGCTCTCAGGTCTTATGTTTAAACTATATCTGTGACAACCTTAACAGCAATCACTTCATTCATTTTGGTATTGGCAATGGGAAGACCCTAATATGCATTGCTTTAGCAATCCTTATTGCTCTTAAAACTTAAAGATCAGTCTTTATAATCAGCAAGAATGAGAACTTAGTGCAAAGAGACTTCAAACGATACTAGAGAGTCATTAAAGCAATGTAGCTTAATTGCAATCTAAACTACTTTGCCAAAGATACTGGCATCTATTTCTACACTTAGCCCTAATTAAAGAAGATGCAAAAGAACAGCAAGGCTGTGAGTGTATGGTAGCAAAGCTACGTATTAGTGGACGAGTACGACTAGATTATGTTTGATGGCTCTGTTGATACTATAATCAACTCTCTTGAGTACTTTCAGCAAGCTCATAAAGTATAGGATTTTCTGGAAGCAATCTCTCTTTTACTGAAGAGAACTGTTTAAAGCTAGCTTTTCAAGCTACACCTGTAGTATTTCACACTCTTGATAAACTCTAGGGAAATAAAAAGACTCAATACCCGGATGTGTTTGTGAGCACTAATTAGAGTGATTACTTGGCCAAGATCAAAGAAATTATAATAGAGCAGCTAAGCCACTCCCCAGTTCTAATAGTGGCTTCAACTAACTATAATACAATAGAGATAGGCCTTTTGAGATCGAGCTACGACTTCACAAGTTTAAGCAGAGGGCAAGCCGCCAATATCGAATCCATGATTGAAGGCAGATACTTAATGAAGAATGCGAAAAAGGAATATGGAATATACTTGCTGAAAGAAGCTCATTGAAGAGGGACTGACATTCAGACGAATGATGAAATCAACTAGAACGGAGGTTCTTACCTCATCATCGCAGATGTCTTCTCTAAAAGGTATGAAGAGCAGATTATAGGAAGAATTGGAAGACTTAATACTAAGGGCAGATGGCAAAGAGTTTTGTATAGACTCAACTCCAAAGATAGTGCTGAGTAGCTTCTTTAAGTAGAGTAGAATGAGATCGACCTTATATTAGACAAAAAGTTCAATGAAGTATAATTTAATTTGTAAGACAAATAAGAAGCTATTGATATGGATATTAATCATCAAGCAAAGGAGCCCGAAGTTCCTTCTGAATAGATTATAGCCATCGATCATTAAGTTGCAGTTGTAAAGGCTATAGTGGAGAAGATAGTCGAAAAAGTAGAAAGTTCTTTCATAGGAGCCAAAAAGATATCGAGGAAGCAAAGAAGGCCTCTGAAGAGGAAATGAAAACTGAAGCTGTGGCTGAAGAGCCAGACACTCAAAGTAAATTAGGGTTCTATTAACCTTCTATCATAGAATTCATTGTAGAGAAGATGAGCCAGAACCCTGTGCTCTAAGACAAGCCTATTAGTGAAGTTGAGAAGATCTTCAAAAACGGCGTGAGACGCCAATATGAGGAGATCACTTAAGAGCCAGGCAGAGAAAGATCGAAGAGCAAGGAAGGAAAGAAACAGACTAATAAGAGAAGTAGGAAGGCTTAAGAGAAGGCAGAGCAGATTAAGGACTCAATTGAAAACTGAGTTATACTTGTAAGGAGGAGTTGCAGAGACAAATCTTTTAGTGAAACTTACAAGGAGCATGAAGAAGTCGAAGAAAGTATGGAAACCTGGTTGAAGAAGGCTTCAAATTAAAAGAAAAACTTGAAAAGTGATATAGATCATAGGAACCCCTAAAGAGAGGGTTAAAAAGAAGATGATTTTAAAGCTCAATTTCTAAAAGAATTCACCATATTCTAACTCTTTCTATTAGTAGTGTTCAAAGAATGGATGAGAATAGAGACCAGCAGAAGTCAAAAGCTGAAGTTCTGCACCTGCCCTTCCAGATTCTGAGAGCCGAAGTCTTGCATAACTTGCTCCTTCATTTTGCGCAAGTCAAGTACTTCACTTTCCAAGTTATCATGCTCTTCAGCCTCTTAGTTTCTTATAGAAAGAGCTGCCTGTCTGACTTCAAGGCTGTCTCATAATCTTTCACCTCTTCAATTTCATCTCTTGTTCTCTTTCTTTTAGATGAGTCCTTCATGAGATTCACAGCTTTGCCTCTCTCAGCTACAAAGGAAATGTAAAGAGAGTAAACTTACTGCTGAAGCTGAGGCATCTAGAGAGTGCGTCAACAAATTCAGGTCTCATTTCAATGACTAGGTCTCTGCTTTGCTCAAGCCTCTCTTTCCGTTAAAGCATTGCATCATGAATCATGTTGGTGACACAGTCGGTGTCTAAGGTATAGAGCAAATCACAGATCCATTGCCTGTCTAAGTGGACCCAGTCTCGCTCATCAAGGAGAAAGTTGAGTAGTCTGGGGATGTCTCTCGCATAATCGAGGAAGTCCTGGACTGTAAGTCCCTCTATGTGAGGCACTGTGGACACTTTGACGTCTTCTCTTCTGATGTACTATGAAGACGGTTATAATTAAGGAGAGATGCTTACCTCCTTCTTTGGTCTTATAATGGACTTGAAGAAGTAAATGTTGGTTGAATCAGGCTTGGGTAAGAAGGCCCGACAATCCTGGGTGAGAAAGTTGTAGAGCTCTTTCTTGCTTTTGCACTTCTAAGCTAATTCTTAAACATTGATCCCAGTAAGTTACGCTTGGTTCATTAAATTCTAATAGGAGGGTGTCATCAGCCGCTTTAAATAGCCAAATATTGGCTCATGAAGGCAGCACTGTTACTATAATGAGATAGTCATTTTCACTATTATGAAATGCCTTCAGCATGATCCGATTTCCGCATGCGGATTTCCTATCAGCACCAAAGTAATTCATTATTAGGAAATTAAGCACTGAACTTATGGAATCAAGTTCTAAAAAGAGATAGTCTAAGCTGGTTGAATTTTTCCAATAAGAGGAAGAAGATAAAAGCTCTAGTAGTTCAGATAGTGTGCGAAGCGCAAGTAGTGAAACAGATGATGAAAGCAATACTGCAGATTACATAACAACCAATATGTTATACTAAAGGAACATTACAGTTGCTGATGTTGAGATAGAGACTGTAAGTAAAAGAGAGATGCTTAACTACTACTATGATCTGGAAGATTCATTAGAATCTTTGAATTTCAAAGGCTTTATTATTGATCCTAAGGAAACCTATAGAGTAAGAAAACTAGGAGGATTTAAGGAATCGTTACTAGATGGCCACTAAATATAGACTCTAGGCCAGATAACACTTGAGATCTACACTGACTATACCTAATCAGAATTAGAACCTTAAGGTATGCTCGAAAGAGCTCCTTTAATTGATATGAAGGAATTAGAATAGAAAGTATTAGAGAACCATAAAATGAAATACTCATTTCCAGTCTTTGGACAGCATACTTAGCTTTAAGCTATAGTGCCTCGAAGATAACTCAAGATCATGAGGAAAGAAAAGGAGCAGCAACAAAAAGAGCTAAAGCTGGCTCAGGAATCTCAAAGACTAAGGATGTCTGAAAAGCTAAACTGCTAGCAGATTATGAAGAGGCTTGGCATTATACTATAAGTTAAGAAGGTACCTTAACAATCCCTTAAAAAAAGCAAACTTTTGGAATCTTAAGTAAGTCAATAGAGGCAAGTATAAGAAGCTGCACACAGAGCTCGCACTCATATAGTGAATATGCTTACTTATGACTAAGTGCCTATCTAAATATCAGATATACAGAAAAGCTTAGTGTCAAAGATCCAGCTTCACTGTTCAAAGTAGATGATTCGAAGGTTCCTTAAAAATGAACTAATGATGACCTACAAGTAAGTTAAGTAGATAACGAACCTTCATAACACCAACAGTAGTAAGCTTCAACGCTAGTATGCAGCCTAACAATTCATACTCTTTCTAAGTGAAGGCAAGAGAATTATTAATATTGATGAATCAGTATTGCACTAGACTGATGAGAGAAGAAGAGGCTGGACAGCTCCTTATGTTAAGAATAGAGTTACAAAATCTTAGAGGCTTAGTCAAATGAATTTGATTATTGGAGTGTCAAGTACTGGAGAGTTGTTCTATACTGTTAATAGGGGAAGAACTAATCAACACTCATTTATGTATTTCTTGTGCAAGCTTGCACTTACATTAGATGAAATAGATTTGGAGTGGAGAAAGAATACTGTTATCATGATTGATAACGCTCCCTATCACAGATCTTAAGAAGTAATGGCAAAGTATGACAATCTCAAATTACTGCTCATGTTTCTTGGGCCTTATCATTACAGGCTAGCTCCTGCAGAGCTTATGTACTCTTGGATTAAATAGAGACTTGAATCCCTTGAATACAAGAGCTTAATCAAAGTAAGTTATGATAAGTTAACCCTTATAGAGGGTATTGGGCCGCCTTTATGAAAGAGCTTGGTATGAATATAAGTAGAATAAATCAAAATCTTGTTAGGAGATGCTACTATCATGTATTAACTGCTGCTTTAGAATCTATCTCATTAAAAGACCTGTGAGGATAAAAGTAAATTTATACTAAAGTATTAGAGAAGGTATTTCAAAGTAAAAAATTTAAAGAAAATTAAAAATAACTTTAAGCTTTTTATAATAGAAACTTTATTTTTAATTTTATAGCATATATTTCTTAACAATTTTGAATTCATTACAGTTAAAGTTTCTAAAATTTTCTTATTCATTCAAGATATTAAATTTATAATCAAAATTTCCTATTTATTTAAAAATAAATAACATAAAATGAAATTAGATTATCAAATTGATTAAAGAATATGTTATATAAGAATTATTTATAAGTTTCTTGAAATCAGCTTCAATTAAATTAATTTAAATTATAATTTTCATATACTATATTTAAATATGCTTACTAATTTAAAAATACATCAAATTAACTTAGATTTAAATTTATATTTAAATAAATTCTATAATTTATTATTAATAACTACTTAGAACGAATTTGCTTAAAATATAATTGGATAGTAATAAAATATCAATAAATAAATGCAAAATATTATTTTATTTAAACTTATCTGTAAATTTTGAAACTAAAAAATCGAGACTTAATATTGCTTAACTAGAAATGTTAAAGTATTTAATTAGTAATAAGCTGATCAAATTTTTATGAACATTCAAATTTTATATAAATAAAGAAGTTATTAATGTATTTATAAATTTATAATCAAATCTAAAGTATCTTAAAATTTAACATAAAATATTTTAAAAATTAAAATATAAAATAGATTTACACTTTTGTAAATTAAGTTGGAAATTTGAGATTTCCTGTATTGCCCTTGCTTGGTTCAAAATATGAACCCTAAATTCATTAAATCTCCTAAATTATAAGTTTAAAATTAAAATAAACTTATGTGGGCTTGTCTCCTATATGTATAGGAATATGTAATTTTAACTTACTTAT
>ARYC01018482.1:0-11586 GCA_000711775.1 Oxytricha trifallax
TGTTGATTGGAGGTTAGATAGAGTCTGTTTTTGAGAGTAGCATTAGGTTTGCGTCGTTAACCCAGAGGGGTACTACTTAGTTATTTTTAACCCAATTCTCGATCGTTTGAAGTGCTGGTAGAGCTCTATCATGTTTTCTGATCCATTGATCACTTATGTTGTCAGGGCAAGAGCCTTATCAGTTGGAGCGTTTCTTAGGATGTCTGGTAGTAGTTTATGTCTCTTAGTATACTTCCAATATACTGATCCTATCTCCGACTAGGTATATTGGTCTTGGTCTTGAAGACCGGAATTCTTGAAGGCCGATATAAACTGGCCAGAACCTTAAATTCCGATGTACTGCTTAGCAGCATTGACACTGTCTGAAAGTGAAAGATTTTCGATTTGTTGGACTATTTTTCCTTTAGCAGCTCCAATACTTCTCTGGATGACTCTGTTGGCATCTTTGAGGTTGCCTTCGAACCAGAGTTGTTTAATCTTGTTGGCAGCAGAGAGAAAGTGTGACTTAGCTTAGATAATTTTGGTAGGTTTAGGTTAGATTTGTTATCCGCCATACCAGGCTGAGTCTTCTTTAAGGAGTGAATTTACCTGTGCTTTTGTGATTTTGAGCTCGACTGGACTATCATAGTTGAATTCAAACTCTTTGAATAGTAGCATGTGGTCTGAAGTAGATAGTAGTTAGTATTACTTGTTCACTTGTAGGTTAGAGTGATAGATGAAATCAATATTTGAGTTGGAGTCTGGTCTGGTTATTAAATAGGTATTTGATAAGGATTAAGCCACGTAATTAAGGTCACCGGTTATTAAATAGGAAGGGTCTTAGGAATGAGTAGACAACCAATCTTCAAAGTAACTTTTGTGAGATTGGAACTGGGATGAGATGTAGAGATTAACAACCTTTATTTCTAGGTCTAGCAGATCTAGTGTTACGGATAAAGGGATTTCACAAGCCAGTTGTGAGACTCTTGAGAGTCCTTTCCTGATGAGAGTACAGGTGCCATGTATACCATCTTTAATTTTTGTTCTAGAATGGTAGCAATCATAGTTGGGGAAGAAAATCTTAGAATGTCTCGTCTCTTAAAGAGTAACGATATCAGGATCAGTTTAGGAGATAACCTTCTCCAGGAAGATCAACGAGTCTAGTGAAGAGCATCTCATGTTCCAATTTACCACTCTTAGGTTGGAAGCTTGCATTCTTGACTCGTGCTTAAATTAGTAGGTTAGATCTTTAACTTTCTAATTTAATAATATTAGTTATTTATTTAATTGATCTATTATATATCTATATTACTCAGCATTTATGATTTTTATAGCTTCCTAATTATATCTTTTTTTGTTCCGAGGAATTTAAGTTTTATTAAGAGATTTTGTATCCCTCTTTTTCTGTTTTCTGTGAACACTTTTTCCCCATCTAACTGAAGATACACTAGTTTTATCAAAGCTATCGCATTATTTGTATGTAGGGTATAAGAAATATATGAATGCATCCATATTTGTTTCCACCGTCTAGGCACTTTTTTTTAAACCCCAAAACCCCAAAACCCCATCGATGTAAAATAGGTGAAACTCAGAACTTATTAATAATCTATTATTATTTACTTCTTAATTATGTTAAGAGCCTATAAAATTTAATCTATTATAATTATAAATTATAGCAACCATAAAATATTATGAATAAGTTTATTTTTGTGATAATCTCCAAGCAATTCTTCACTATTTCCCTAAAAATTTACAATCAAAATAAATTTCAAAAAACTAAATTATTTTAATTAAAATTCCTCGTAATAAATTCTGTTCTATTCAGTATACTATGATATTTATCATATAGAAATTTAAGGTAAGTTAATCCTTTAAGTTTAAGAACACAATAATACTATAAATAAATAAATGTTTAGTATATTGCTAATAACTCTAACAAACTCTAACAAAATTTTATTTGCATTGATTATGCTCATATTTTTTGCCAGTATTTTTGTATTCAATATTCAATTAACTATTCATTTATAAACTACAATGAAATTTCTACTTTAAAGATAATCTTACTTCAAAAATTTAAAAATCAATGTTTATTTAAATGCTGATTTTAAAGATTGTATTTCAAGCATCAATCTAATTAAATTCATATAAAAAACTTTAAATTTTCAAAATTATATATATAATAAGAAATATATATTTCCTTTTGTTTTTATGCATTTATAATAACTTTTTTGAATAAGATCTTACAGTATTATAGAGTTCTTTAAATTTGAAATTTTATTGAAAATATTTGTTTTTAATTTTATGATAAAAAGAACTTATAAATTAAAAATAGTAAAGTCTCATTTTTATATACTTAGTAAGTACATTAATTATAACTCTTAATTAAAAAGTATAGCTATACTAAAAAATCATATAAAGAGAAATTTTCAAATTTAACAAAATTAATTTTCTTTATTATCATAAATTGACAATTTTTAATAAAATGAAATTATTTAAAGCTAAAACAAATTATTTTCATCCAAATTCTAATTCTATAAAAAAGATTAACTTTAGATAGAAAGTAAATATCTATAGAATAATTAAAAGAAAATTTAGATCACATTTTTATAATATAAAAGTTTAAAATCAAATATTCTTATCATTTCATTGATTCTTTGTATACTATTTTTAGATAATGATTTTAAAAATCAAACTATTGTTAAGGCAAATTTCGAAAATTTTATTCAGAAATTAAATATGGGAAACTTTTCATTTTTATTGTCAATTAGGGCAGATAGAATGTCCTTTTATTTAATAAGTACTTTCAATTATGGGGAAAATTTCACCACCTACTGGTGAAAAAATCCCCTTTTTTTATATTCATAAATAAATTAGTAAAATACATTACAATTAAACTAAAGAATTTCTAAATTTTGTGAACTAGAATGTAACAAAGTTGATAATACACTTGAGATGCATTTGTAATTTTTAAAATAACTGTTTGCCAATTATTTATAAAATTAATGTATCGCTAAATTATAAGTTCAAATTAAAGCAATTTATATAATAAAGTATTATTGCTTGTTAGACTTTGCTAGAGTTTAATGATAATTCACAAAATTTAATGTTTATTTCTTAATATAAGAAATTTTAGTTTAATAAGTTAATTTATTATATTTTATAAGACTTTGTTAGACTTTGTGAGAGTTAAACTTAATTTATAATTCCAGTTAAAATTATTAAAAATTGAAAAATTGTTAAATCAGCAATTATAAAGTTAAATTAATACATTACTAAATAAATTATAGACAAAATCAATTCACAATATTCAAACTAAATTGATAAGATAGACTTCTTCAATTTAAATTAAATTCCAAAGAAATTAATTTCAAATAAACTATAGATTTTTTAGAATAAAGCTTCATTCATAATAACAATCAATAAGATAAATATTTCAATTCTAAAATAGCATGATTGATAGCTCCTGATAAATTTGCGATAATTTATTAAAAGTTGTAAACTCTAACAAACTCTCCCATAATGGAGTTTATCTCTTTAATCTTCTCTTAACGGACTAGAGTAGTCATGTACTAATCAATCACTTTTTTGCTTGGGTGTCACTCCTTATTCAGGAATCACCCAGTCTTCTTGGTTACCATTGGGAGAGCCTCATAAAGTTTCCCGTTTCTTATTCAGTTCTATTCTGAAACTTCTTAAGAATCGAAGCTCTATTTCTTTTGATAGGTTGGTGATTTTTTTGATTCTAGACCCTAAATGGGCGCCATTCCATCTCTTGATCATTTATTGGTGCTTTTAGATATTTATTTTTACTACGAAATAGTGCATAGTCATTAATAACTTTTAGTAGTAAACTTTCTTTCCTTTATTTGTACAATTGTATTCGTATTCCAAACAGTAATTGAATAGATTTTGTTTTATTAACTTATTTTGATAACATTCCAATCCATTCCCATAGACCTAACTTATCCATTTTGGGACTTATGTTTGTATTGGTTGGAGGTGTGAGCTCATCACAACTTAATATTTTTTAAATTACTAAAATATAAGTAAATTTGACAAACTGCTTCTCATGTTCATGATAATGCAATATCTGACCTTACAACTCAAAAGTAACAATCATAAACTCTTTATTTCAATTGAAAATTTGATATTTCAATTTCTCTCTTACATTATATTTTATTTGATAAACCTGAGTAATGAGAACATTCAATATTTTTTATCAGCATATCAAATTATAATCATCTATTAAACTTTATTTTATTTTAGATACATTTAATTAGTTAATCACTTAAGTGAGAAAGAAAAATAATATATAAAAGTGCGAAAATATCTTGAAATCAAAGTTTTAATTACTTCACTTATTGCTCATCTTCCTAATTACTCTTCAACTTTTCAAGTTATTATTTATCCCCTTTTCGCTTTTCTTCTTGTCTTACACACTTAGGTCAATTTCTTTTAATATTTTGGATTGATGAATTCACAGAAATCAAGATCCTAAATATTAAAATGTAATTTATAATAATTTTTGTAATATTTACAGATAAGTAAAGAAAAATTATCAAAATGTAGAAATGGAACGATGGATTTAGACTTATAGCATGCCTTTAGAGTCGCCATTCAATATACTGCCATAAAAATTATAAATTCTAATGTGAATAATTATTAGATAAATCTATTTTCCTCTTATTATAGGGCTATGTAGTCTGTTTTTGAGATATATTTATCTCCAGAGTGAGCCACAAAAAATATATTTTCGTGAGAGACATAGTTTTAATACAATTTTAATTATCTATTGTAAACATTACATCACATTTGATGATTATAATATGGCTTTACTTTGACAAATAAGTTTATTCTCATTTAGTTATAAGTTCTGTTATCATAAATACTAACAATTGTATTGTCATTCTTATTATTAATATTAAGAATTTTATATTCTTAAAATAATCATTACTTATTATTAAAATTTTAGGGAGTTTTTCGTATATTAAAACATTATTAAATAATCAAGCAATAAAGAAATCTGCAAGTAGAAATTTAGGAAGTGAACGAGAAAATATAAATTTTATGATCCTCAATTAGAATGTAAGTTTCATATATAAATGCCTAAAAATAAATTTAATTTAAATTCTTAGGGACTTAGTTTTTAATATAATATAAGATAGTTCTATTTTTAATTTCTAAAATATTCTAAAACATATTTGCTATATAGGGCTTCTTTTACTCCACTCTTCTAGAATATTAAGATTTCAAACTAATTATTATATTTTATATTAATAATATGAATTAAATTTTGAAGCAATGTTCATTAATTTTAATTAATAAATTAATCCTATGTCAAGCTTTATTTGACATAAGTCATTTTTAATGGCTACATTGAAAAGTTTCCCTTTCCTATAGGAACTTAAAACTAGTATTGATTAATTCTGGCTTTTTTTTCCCTTTTTTCATTTAACATATTGATTACTCTGGTACATTATTTTGACCCATCGTTTAGTTTTAGATACATAATATAAAAATAAAACAAAAAAAATGCATTTCTTTTTGAATTTTTTAATTTGACATAAGCAGCATGTAACAATCTCTAGATATCATCAATTAGTAATGTATTAATATAGATGAGAGTTTACCTTAAACACAGATAAGTAAATAATTATAATGAAATAAAAACGGAAATAGATAATCGTCATTAAGAATTAATCAGCATATTCGATCCTAAGCTCCGTATTTTGACGAAGAACTATAAAATTTCAATTTAAAATGAAGAAAGAATCAAGAAACAGAGTTTTATTCAAATTTTATTAATTAATGGTCATTAGCTGATGAAACTCTGTTTAATTTGAATTAATGATATGACATAAAATATGAAATTATTGTGGCATACTGGCCTAAACTGTAAACTTTTCATCAATAAACTTGTTATATGAAAATTATAAATGGCAAATATCATTATCCTTCTCTATTCATACTCTTTCAAAATTGAGAATAAAATAAATTTAATTATCATTATTTGGTATAAGCAAGATGTCTAAGATTTATAATAATAATGCTTAGTTTAAGTAGCTTATCTTAATTAATGATTCAAGAGTCTAACAGTTTTTTTTAAAATATTTTAATACTTGTCTTAATTTAATAGTAATTTTAAGAAAATTGGCTTTAAATTATTTTTCGACAAACGGTAAAGTTCTACTATTTTAAAGAAGAGTTAAAATAGCATATTTCTCTCTTATAATACGAAAGGAGTAAATACTGCTGAAACCGAAGGAAAATTATAACCACACCTATCATTGTGTTTTAGATAAGTTTAATTGCTACTTCCTGGGAATTTTGTGAAAATATATTTTATAACATCTATGAATAGAAAGGAATATTAATAATTGAGTATGGAGCTTTTTTTTAATAATTTGCATTTGAAGTAAGTGCCTGGATAATAAAAATGTATTTATAAGTAACTTTTACAAGACATGATTTAACTTATAATGAACTTGGTATAGTAATTTTATTAATTTAAGCAAGCCAATCTATTTAACTCTTATACCTCTCTTGTTTGAAGTAAATTTAATTATATATGTTATTTTTATTTAGCCAAAATATTTATCTTTAATTTTACATCAATTCTTCAAAATTGCTATTATTCTTTTATTGAAATTACTCTAGTCTTAAAAGCTTAAGAACAAAACGATAAAGTTAAAAAGGTCCTTGCTTAGGGAGTTTTGGAGGCAATAAAATAGAGAAAAGACGAAAAATTGCAGCATCAAACAGAAGTGATAGCATCTCCACTTAAGCAAAAGAAAATTCAAGCGACCAGACGAACTATAGATAGAGAATCATAGGTGAAGAAGAAGCCTAATTGAAATAATAATAAGGAACACTCAGGGCTTAAAAGTCATGATATTAATATATACAATAGTAGTAGTAGTATGATAGTTGTGAGTAACTTAGGTAAATTATAATAAGGGGAAATAAATATAAATAACTATTTGATAAACTATAAATCATAATAGAGAAAATACAATAAGTTAAGGCTCCCTGCCTCAGATATTAGTTGATATTATACAATTGATTACATTTCCATACTTATTGCAACTTGAATTTATATAAATTAAAATCTAAATATAATGATATTAAAACTGTCCACATTTATTTAAATATGTAATGATTTAAAATAATTAAACTATAATCTTAAATTTTTTATTAAGAAAAACTCAATTATTCTAAACCAATTTAATTATAAAGGATTAATTATTTATCTTGCTAAGAGCTCTTCACTTCATCTCAGATGATTACTCAAGCAAAATGCCTGAATTTTCATTATTTAATCATTATTTAAAGAGTTATAAACATTTATTTCAACTACAACCAATAGATTATTTCTATATATAGTAAATTAAAATATTCTTGAGATATAGAAATATAATATATAATTTGTCATTATGATAGATAATTAAAGGATTTAATTATTATTAATAGCTTTATTCATAATCTTATTGAAGAAAAAATAATGATAAAAATTTGAAACTATAAAAACTTCCAAAAAATAACAATGATATAATAGAAGTTTTTTATGCTATTTATAAATATGTAAAATCTTACAATCATGATTGAATATTTCAGATTTAATTGATTTAAAATGATTTAGATGCTAAATTAATAGTATTTTGTAAAACTCAATATTAATTTAATTTATGTTTTTTATTAAAAATCTTAAATAATTTTAATACGACTATCTTTTTTTGAAGGCTTAAAAATTTGAGTTTAATAAGCCAGAATTTTATTTTGATAACTATGATATTGAATCATAAAATAGTTAGTTCAATTTTTAAAAGCTTCAAGAAGTTTAAAAGATCAATACAATAATTAATTCTTTAAAAGATCATAATTTTATATTGTTTTATTGAATACTAATTATATTATCAATAATAATTAAATAAATGGTTGTTAAAATTATCCTATTACCATTTAAATATTTCAATTTAATTAAGTTTTATTATATTTGTTAAGCAATTTCAATTCTCTATTTTTAATAAACTTTTCAATTATTCAGTGATTATTGATTTAATAAGCAGATTTTGCAATTGACACCTTTACTCTTTAACATGAATTAATAGTGTATTACTTGTAATAAATACGAAGACCTATTCTTTTCTTTAGATATTTATAAGTTAAATATTTTATTAATTTAATTTTTAGTGCCTTTTAAATTTTTTAAAAAAATATATTACAATTAATTAGTTATTTACTCTAACAATTTATGTTAGGAATTGTATCTCCATTAATTCTTACAAAATAAACTGGATGGTAACTATATATATTATATCGTAATTCAAGCTTCTATCAACAAGAATGAAAAATCTACTATATACGCTGTGCTCAAGGCATTTATCATTGTAAATATTTATATATTATTATTAAAAATTTGTTAATTAAAGAGAATATTGCTGGAATCCATTCTTTAATTAAATATCAAATTAAGAAACTTAATCTCGTGTTTCTTAAGAGTTTAATTTATATGTTATTTAAATAAATAAGTTATAATTAATTTGAATGAGTACTATCAATAATTTTAAATATATTAATATTGAAAGACTATTAATATATCAACTAGTATTATGAGTGAATTAAATGCTATTCGGTTTTCTTGAGAATAAAATAACAATTAGGATAATTTTAGCATTAAAATATAAGCATAATGATGGAAAAAGTTAGCATAATTTTCCAAAAATATAAATAGTTTGAACATTTTACATGATATTCTTTAAATTTGTATTACAGATTTATTATCTTTTTGAAAAAATTTCAAATTGCTAAAATAAATCTCATAGGGATATGAGAAATAAAAACAGGAATAATGATATCAATAATTATAAAGAAAATTAGCATATAAACATAAATAACCTAAAATAAAAAATAAATTAGTTTGCCCAAAAATCACATAAAATCCTCTTGTGCGCTATGTATTAAAAATCTATAATATATTTATTTTCCATGTTTATGGAAGATGTTGCTACAAGTCACTAAAATCTTTTGTGGGATTACTAGATATTCTAAGTTTTCAGATTTGTATCCAAAAGTAATGGTTCGTTATCAAACAATTTTGGAGACATTTTTCTAGGTTAATCAAAATGTGTCTTTTCTTATTCGCTGTCAATATTATGAAGAAATGATACTTTTTTCTAACTTTATATATAAAAAAAACTTTAGTAAATTTTTTACGCAAGTAAATAATAAGAACTTTTTCATAGTACTTTTAATAATTCGTTGAAGAAAATAAGAGCTTAACTAAAATGTGACACACGGTTTTCTCAATCATACAAACAACTAATCAAACAAGGTACATAATCAAATTTTTTACTCAAGCTTTGACCCTTCTCAAAAAAATCTCAGAGAAAGAAGTGCATTCCCCATTAAAACTTTTCCAGATTTTTCAAATTTTATTAACCAGATATAATATGAATTCAACGAAAAAAGTTGTGATGACCTAAAAGCTAAGTACCAAATAGAACATTGAGATTACCTTAAAATAAAGTCCAAACCATAGGCAACAGCCTATTTAATTGTAAAAGTTACCTAACATACGTTGAAGGTATTGCCTATAGTAAAACATAAACTTACTTCTATGTTAATATACAACCCATTGTAGGTAATAAACAAGAAACAACTGAGATGCGCTATGAATTTAAATCTTTTAAATCCCTTCTATTTTTTTTAAATTGGGCGCCAAAGTTAGAAGCTACGACAATAAAAGTGGAAGATAACTCAGATCTCGCAACAGAAATGAGAAAATGTAGAACACCTAATCAGAACTCGGTAAGAATTTAGAAGATAAGAAATTTATTATAATTAATTTGAAAAATGAGAACAAGAATCAATGACTAAAAATAATAAAATTAATACTTTTAAAAAACACTAGATATTTCTTTACTGGCTAAATAAAAATTCAAAACTGGAGTGAATCAACAAATTTGGAATCAACTTCTGAGAATATTTGTTGCTCTAGATAAAATGTACAACTGGCTAAGTAATCCATGTATATTAATCTTTTATATACACGTTAGAAGATTCTTTAATTAATCAAGAATATATCATAATCTGATTGCCTAATCTATAAGTTGCCAGATAGCTCCAACCTCTTCAAGAAGAAGATGAAGTGAATGCAGTCTTAGTCATGAGTAGCATCGAGCAAGAAGCTCTAATGAGAAGTAACTCAATGAAGGGCTATCCCTAAAATATTTCCAACATATTAAGATCAGGGTCCCAAGACCTCTTTCTGATTGTATTATAATTATTATTTTTTTAAAATATTTTTCTCGCAATCATTTAATTTTAAGTAAAAAACTTTTTTTAATTTGAAATTTCTATAAATTGAGATATTTAAGATTTTTTTTCTAATTTCTTTCGATTCAAATCAATTTTGAATTGATATTTTCTGCATTATTTTTTTTAAATTATCTATGATTTTTAATATTAAATTTTTAAATTAAATATAAACTTAATTTATTGAAAATTTTTTTTAGATTATAAGCAGTGTGAAAATAAATTAATCATTTAAATGTAAGTTACACAAAGAAATTTTTAATTTTTTTAGTGATCCCACCTTGTTAGGCCACAGTGTGACTCGACACATGCTTTCTCAATGTCACGCAAGAGAGGACTTCGAATACTGTCCTCATAAAAGTAATTAAGATGATTATGATGATGAAGAAGATGAAACACTTCATTAGACATTTTAAATTTTTGTTTGCATAATTAGTATACTTTTCAAATTAAATATAATTCTTAAATCACTAAATATTTTAAATTATATAATATGAATGTTTAATTTAACTTTTTTGATTTCTATTTAAATTTCTTTTGGTTATTTAAGCAATAGTTTATCTCTTTATTCTAACTTAAGTTTCAATAAGATGACAAAAATGTTAGAACCTACCTTCAAATATAATTGTCTTATAAATATTTTACATAAGTGTATGTAAAATTCAAAAAATTATATTTAAAAGAAATTTAATTGACAAGTAACTTCCCACATGCTTGGAGACTTTTCCCAAAAATATGTTTCTAGATGTTTTATAAGAATAATTTACTTAGGCATAAAATTGGAATGAAACAATTGAATACATATTTAATCTAAAAGTATTTTTAAAGTACTAGATAATTATACTATTTATTTTTGTCTTGGAATAACTAGAAAAATCTAGAAAATTTATTAACATATTTATCATCAACTTTTGGTTTATTAAAATGTTTATGATAGATTACTAGTAAAACTTTAATTTTTAAAAGATATTATCAAATAGTTTCAATTGAATCTGGTTTTATACTAGATAATAGACGCATATCAATTAAATAAAATGATAAATTTTACAACTTTTATTACTAAATTTAAATAGTTATTTAACTAAAATGCAAATACTATATAATTATTATTATTATTATTATTGACATTTTCAAAGCTAAGATCTTTACTGATACATATTCTCTAAATCTTTAAAACGCGTTAAATTATAAGCAAATTGAGCAATTTACTAATAAATCCTTAAAGCTTTATTTATGAGGTTTTAAGGGCCTCGCGAGAGAGGCACGGAAATTTATGAAGTTACATGGAATTAA
>ARYC01018483.1:0-44072 GCA_000711775.1 Oxytricha trifallax
TCTATTAAACTTTATTTTATTTTAGATACATTTAATTAGTTAATCACTTAAGTGAGAAAGAAAAATAATATATAAAAGTGCGAAAATATCTTGAAATCAAAGTTTTAATTACTTCACTTATTGCTCATCTTCCTAATTACTCTTCAACTTTTCAAGTTATTATTTATCCCCTTTTCGCTTTTCTTCTTGTCTTACACACTTAGGTCAATTTCTTTTTAATATTTTGGATTGATGAATTCACAGAAATCAAGATCCTAAATATTAAAATGTAATTTATAATAATTTTTGTAATATTTACAGATAAGTAAAGAAAAATTATCAAAATGTAGAAATGGAACGATGGATTTAGACTTATAGCATGCCTTTAGAGTCGCCATTCAATATACTGCCATAAAAATTATAAATTCTAATGTGAATAATTATTAGATAAATCTATTTTCCTCTTATTATAGGGCTATGTAGTCTGTTTTTGAGATATATTTATCTCCAGAGTGAGCCACAAAAAATATATTTTCGTGAGAGACATAGTTTTAATACAATTTTAATTATCTATTGTAAACATTACATCACATTTGATGATTATAATATGGCTTTACTTTGACAAATAAGTTTATTCTCATTTAGTTATAAGTTCTGTTATCATAAATACTAACAATTGTATTGTCATTCTTATTATTAATATTAAGAATTTTATATTCTTAAAATAATCATTACTTATTATTAAAATTTTAGGGAGTTTTTCGTATATTAAAACATTATTAAATAATCAAGCAATAAAGAAATCTGCAAGTAGAAATTTAGGAAGTGAACGAGAAAATATAAATTTTATGATCCTCAATTAGAATGTAAGTTTCATATATAAATGCCTAAAAATAAATTTAATTTAAATTCTTAGGGACTTAGTTTTTAATATAATATAAGATAGTTCTATTTTTAATTTCTAAAATATTCTAAAACATATTTGCTATATAGGGC
Organism: Oxytricha trifallax; assembly: GCA_000711775.1. Classification (NCBI taxonomy): domain Eukaryota; phylum Ciliophora; class Spirotrichea; order Sporadotrichida; family Oxytrichidae; genus Oxytricha; species Oxytricha trifallax. The sequence continues at coordinate 976 of ARYC01018483.1, forward strand.
TTCTTTTACTCCACTCTTCTAGAATATTAAGATTTCAAACTAATTATTATATTTTATATTAATAATATGAATTAAATTTTGAAGCACTGTTCATTAATTTTAATTAATAAATTAGTCCTCGTCAGCTTTATTTTACCTAACTCATCTTTAATGGCAACATTGAATAGTTTCCCTTTCCTATAGGAGCTTACAAACTAGTATTGATTAATTCTGGCTTTTTTCTATTCCCTTTTTTCATTTGACATATTGATTACTCTGGTACATTCTTTTGACCCATCGTTTAGTTTTAGATACATAATATAAAATTAAAACAATAAAAATGCATTTCTTTTCGAATTTTTTAATTTGACATAAGCAGCATGTAGCAATCTCTAGATATCATCAATTAGTTATGTATTAATATAGATGAGAGTTGACCTTAAACACAGATAATTAAATAATTATAATGAAATAAAAACGGAAATAGATAATCGTCATTAAGAATTAATCAGCATATTCGATCCTAAGCTCCGTATTTTGACGAAGAACTATAAAATTTCAATTTAAAATGAAGAAAGAATCAAGAAACAGAGTTTTATTCAAATTTTATTAATTAATGGTCATTAGCTGATGAAACTCTGTTTAATTTGAATTAATGATATGACATAAAATATGAAATTATTGTGGCATACTGGCCTAAACTGTAAACTTTTCATCAATAAACTTGTTATATGAAAATTATAAATGGCAAATATCATTATCCTTCTCTATTCATACTCTTTCAAAATTGAGAATAAAATAAATTTAATTATCATTATTTGGTATAAGCAAGATGTCTAAGATTTATAATAATAATGCTTAGTTTAAGTAGCTTATCTTAATTAATGATTCAAGAGTCTAACAGTTTTTTTTAAAATATTTTAATACTTGTCTTAATTTAATAGTAATTTTAAGAAAATTGGCTTTAAATTATTTTTCGACAAACGGTAAAGTTCTACTATTTTAAAGAAGAGTTAAAATAGCATATTTCTCTCTTATAATACGAAAGGAGTAAATACTGCTGAAACCGAAGGAAAATTATAACCACACCTATCATTGTGTTTTAGATAAGTTTAATTGCTACTTCCTGGGAATTTTGTGAAAATATATTTTATAACATCTATGAATAGAAAGGAATATTAATAATTGAGTAAGGAGCTTTTTTAAAATAATTTGCATTCGAAGTGACTGCCTGGATAATAAAAATGTATTTTTAAGTAACTTTTACACGACATTATTTAACTTTTATGAATTGGTATAGTAATGTCATAAATTTAAGCGAGCCAATCTGTTTAACTCTTATACTTTCCTTGTTTTAAGTAAGTTTAATCATATATGCTATTTTTATTTAGCCAAATTATTTATCTTTAATTTTTTATCAATCCTTCAAAATTGCTATTATTCTTTTATTAATATTACTCTAGTCTTAAAAGCTTAAGAACAAAACGATAAAGTTAAAAAGGTCCTTGCTTAGGGAGTTTTGGAGGCAATAAAATAGAGAAAAGACGAAAAATTGCAGCATCAAACAGAAGTGATAGCATCTCCACTTAAGCAAAAGAAAATTCAAGCGACCAGACGAACTATAGATAGAGAATCATAGGTGAAGAAGAAGCCTAATTGAAATAATAATAAGGAACACTCAGGGCTTAAAAGTCATGATATTAATATATACAATAGTAGTAGTAGTATGATAGTTGTGAGTAACTTAGGTAAATTATAATAAGGGGAAATAAATATAAATAACTATTTGATAAACTATAAATCATAATAGAGAAAATACAATAAGTTAAGGCTCCCTGCCTCAGATATTAGTTGATATTATACAATTGATTACATTTCCATACTTATTGCAACTTGAATTTATATAAATTAAAATCTAAATATAATGATATTAAAACTGTCCACATTTATTTAAATATGTAATGATTTAAAATAATTAAACTATAATCTTAAATTTTTTATTAAGAAAAACTCAATTATTCTAAACCAATTTAATTATAAAGGATTAATTATTTATCTTGCTAAGAGCTCTTCACTTCATCTCAGATGATTACTCAAGCAAAATGCCTGAATTTTCATTATTTAATCATTATTTAAAGAGTTATAAACATTTATTTCAACTACAACCAATAGATTATTTCTATATATAGTAAATTAAAATATTCTTGAGATATAGAAATATAATATATAATTTGTCATTATGATAGATAATTAAAGGATTTAATTATTATTAATAGCTTTATTCATAATCTTATTGAAGAAAAAATAATGATAAAAATTTGAAACTATAAAAACTTCCAAAAAATAACAATGATATAATAGAAGTTTTTTATGCTATTTATAAATATGTAAAATCTTACAATCATGATTGAATATTTCAGATTTAATTGATTTAAAATGATTTAGATGCTAAATTAATAGTATTTTGTAAAACTCAATATTAATTTAATTTATGTTTTTTATTAAAAATCTTAAATAATTTTAATACGACTATCTTTTTTTGAAGGCTTAAAAATTTGAGTTTAATAAGCCAGAATTTTATTTTGATAACTATGATATTGAATCATAAAATAGTTAGTTCAATTTTTAAAAGCTTCAAGAAGTTTAAAAGATCAATACAATAATTAATTCTTTAAAAGATCATAATTTTATATTGTTTTATTGAATACTAATTATATTATCAATAATAATTAAATAAATGGTTGTTAAAATTATCCTATTACCATTTAAATATTTCAATTTAATTAAGTTTTATTATATTTGTTAAGCAATTTCAATTCTCTATTTTTAATAAACTTTTCAATTATTCAGTGATTATTGATTTAATAAGCAGATTTTGCAATTGACACCTTTACTCTTTAACATGAATTAATAGTGTATTACTTGTAATAAATACGAAGACCTATTCTTTTCTTTAGATATTTATAAGTTAAATATTTTATTAATTTAATTTTTAGTGCCTTTTAAATTTTTTAAAAAAATATATTACAATTAATTAGTTATTTACTCTAACAATTTATGTTAGGAATTGTATCTCCATTAATTCTTACAAAATAAACTGGATGGTAACTATATATATTATATCGTAATTCAAGCTTCTATCAACAAGAATGAAAAATCTACTATATACGCTGTGCTCAAGGCATTTATCATTGTAAATATTTATATATTATTATTAAAAATTTGTTAATTAAAGAGAATATTGCTGGAATCCATTCTTTAATTAAATATCAAATTAAGAAACTTAATCTCGTGTTTCTTAAGAGTTTAATTTATATGTTATTTAAATAAATAAGTTATAATTAATTTGAATGAGTACTATCAATAATTTTAAATATATTAATATTGAAAGACTATTAATATATCAACTAGTATTATGAGTGAATTAAATGCTATTCGGTTTTCTTGAGAATAAAATAACAATTAGGATAATTTTAGCATTAAAATATAAGCATAATGATGGAAAAAGTTAGCATAATTTTCCAAAAATATAAATAGTTTGAACATTTTACATGATATTCTTTAAATTTGTATTACAGATTTATTATCTTTTTGAAAAAATTTCAAATTGCTAAAATAAATCTCATAGGGATATGAGAAATAAAAACAGGAATAATGATATCAATAATTATAAAGAAAATTAGCATATAAACATAAATAACCTAAAATAAAAAATAAATTAGTTTGCCCAAAAATCACATAAAATCCTCTTGTGCGCTATGTATTAAAAATCTATAATATATTTATTTTCCATGTTTATGGAAGATGTTGCTACAAGTCACTAAAATCTTTTGTGGGATTACTAGATATTCTAAGTTTTCAGATTTGTATCCAAAAGTAATGGTTCGTTATCAAACAATTTTGGAGACATTTTTCTAGGTTAATCAAAATGTGTCTTTTCTTATTCGCTGTCAATATTATGAAGAAATGATACTTTTTTCTAACTTTATATATAAAAAAAACTTTAGTAAATTTTTTACGCAAGTAAATAATAAGAACTTTTTCATAGTACTTTTAATAATTCGTTGAAGAAAATAAGAGCTTAACTAAAATGTGACACACGGTTTTCTCAATCATACAAACAACTAATCAAACAAGGTACATAATCAAATTTTTTACTCAAGCTTTGACCCTTCTCAAAAAAATCTCAGAGAAAGAAGTGCATTCCCCATTAAAACTTTTCCAGATTTTTCAAATTTTATTAACCAGATATAATATGAATTCAACGAAAAAAGTTGTGATGCACCTAAAAGCTAAGTACCAAATAGAACATTGAGATTACCTTAAAATAAAGTCCAAACCATAGGCAACAGCCTATTTAATTGTAAAAGTTACCTAACATACGTTGAAGGTATTGCCTATAGTAAAACATAAACTTACTTCTATGTTAATATACAACCCATTGTAGGTAATAAACAAGAAACAACTGAGATGCGCTATGAATTTAAATCTTTTAAATCCCTTCTATTTTTTTTAAATTGGGCGCCAAAGTTAGAAGCTACGACAATAAAAGTGGAAGATAACTCAGATCTCGCAACAGAAATGAGAAAATGTAGAACACCTAATCAGAACTCGGTAAGAATTTAGAAGATAAGAAATTTATTATAATTAATTTGAAAAATGAGAACAAGAATCAATGACTAAAAATAATAAAATTAATACTTTTAAAAAACACTAGATATTTCTTTACTGGCTAAATAAAAATTCAAAACTGGAGTGAATCAACAAATTTGGAATCAACTTCTGAGAATATTTGTTGCTCTAGATAAAATGTACAACTGGCTAAGTAATCCATGTATATTAATCTTTTATATACACGTTAGAAGATTCTTTAATTAATCAAGAATATATCATAATCTGATTGCCTAATCTATAAGTTGCCAGATAGCTCCAACCTCTTCAAGAAGAAGATGAAGTGAATGCAGTCTTAGTCATGAGTAGCATCGAGCAAGAAGCTCTAATGAGAAGTAACTCAATGAAGGGCTATCCCTAAAATATTTCCAACATATTAAGATCAGGGTCCCAAGACCTCTTTCTGATTGTATTATAATTATTATTTTTTTAAAATATTTTTCTCGCAATCATTTAATTTTAAGTAAAAAACTTTTTTTAATTTGAAATTTCTATAAATTGAGATATTTAAGATTTTTTTTCTAATTTCTTTCGATTCAAATCAATTTTGAATTGATATTTTCTGCATTATTTTTTTTAAATTATCTATGATTTTTAATATTAAATTTTTAAATTAAATATAAACTTAATTTATTGAAAATTTTTTTTAGATTATAAGCAGTGTGAAAATAAATTAATCATTTAAATGTAAGTTACACAAAGAAATTTTTAATTTTTTTAGTGATCCCACCTTGTTAGGCCACAGTGTGACTCGACACATGCTTTCTCAATGTCACGCAAGAGAGGACTTCGAATACTGTCCTCATAAAAGTAATTAAGATGATTATGATGATGAAGAAGATGAAACACTTCATTAGACATTTTAAATTTTTGTTTGCATAATTAGTATACTTTTCAAATTAAATATAATTCTTAAATCACTAAATATTTTAAATTATATAATATGAATGTTTAATTTAACTTTTTTGATTTCTATTTAAATTTCTTTTGGTTATTTAAGCAATAGTTTATCTCTTTATTCTAACTTAAGTTTCAATAAGATGACAAAAATGTTAGAACCTACCTTCAAATATAATTGTCTTATAAATATTTTACATAAGTGTATGTAAAATTCAAAAAATTATATTTAAAAGAAATTTAATTGACAAGTAACTTCCCACATGCTTGGAGACTTTTCCCAAAAATATGTTTCTAGATGTTTTATAAGAATAATTTACTTAGGCATAAAATTGGAATGAAACAATTGAATACATATTTAATCTAAAAGTATTTTTAAAGTACTAGATAATTATACTATTTATTTTTGTCTTGGAATAACTAGAAAAATCTAGAAAATTTATTAACATATTTATCATCAACTTTTGGTTTATTAAAATGTTTATGATAGATTACTAGTAAAACTTTAATTTTTAAAAGATATTATCAAATAGTTTCAATTGAATCTGGTTTTATACTAGATAATAGACGCATATCAATTAAATAAAATGATAAATTTTACAACTTTTATTACTAAATTTAAATAGTTATTTAACTAAAATGCAAATACTATATAATTATTATTATTATTATTATTGACATTTTCAAAGCTAAGATCTTTACTGATACATATTCTCTAAATCTTTAAAACGCGTTAAATTATAAGCAAATTGAGCAATTTACTAATAAATCCTTAAAGCTTTATTTATGAGGTTTTAAGGGCCTCGCGAGAGAGGCACGGAAATTTATGAAGTTACATGGAATTAAATAAATCAACTTAATTTGAGATCTATGACAATAAAATGGTATCATAGAGAAAATTTGAATAATATATATTTTATAGAATCTTGTTTTTTTAATTTACAGAACCTCTCCAGCAGATCACTCATAAAATAATAGACTTATGACATTTACAACTCACCATATAATGAATATAGTTATTTAGACCGTGCTGAACATGAATATCGAACAAAAAAAGAATTATTTTCAAAACTTTTAATTGTACGCTCTTTAATAATTTTGGTTTATTATATTTAATCTTCAAAAGGATTAATAGTCTTATAAATAAATATTTTAATTATTTTATATTTATAATTATCAGACTGCTTTCTAAATGTGAAGATATATTTAATATATTTTTTGTAAAAAAATGAAAATTCTCTGACTACTCATTAGCAACATGATTTTCAATCATTTTTATATGCATTACAGTTAAAGCTATTGTCAACTTTATTTATTAAATCCCATTAATCGAAACTACTAAGTAAAATTTACATTTATCAATAAAATAAATGAAGTGTTCATTTCTTTTTGTCATTACTTACATAATATAAAAAAAATATAGGAGCACAATAATTCAGTGAACTATCTAGGATTAATTCAAAAGACTGGGCTATAAGAAGAGAAAATGAATTTAGAGATAATGGGATAGGAAATCAACGAAACCTGATTGAGGAAGAATTAGCAACTTTGCAAGATGAAGTCAAGAAATTGTAATGAATTTCATCTTGCATGTATTCAGTACTTTTTAGAAATTCTTCATATAATTTTACCTTAGTTATTACATACTTGATAAAGTGTAACTTTTTTACAAACATTTCGTCTGTATTTATTATCTCTTATTCATTCTTCATACACTATGGCATCTTAAGTATAAATTTTAATAAAAATATTTTAATTTTCAAAAGTCTAATAGATAGAGTTTGACATACATATATAGGTAAACTTATAAAAATTAAATAAACATTTCAAATACACTTAATTAATAAATTTCATTGAGTCTTGCATGCACTTATAATATATATGATTTTTTAGAATCCTGTAAATCCTGATCTGGTTCTTTGATGCTTATATTCCCTTATATAGATAAAATTAGATCATTAATTATAACTCTTAGCCCTTATCGATATTATAATTTTTTAAGGTAAAAATATTTGGTAAGATTTTCAAAAAATAGGTAACCATATAAATTTTTATAGCGTTAAAAATTATAAAGCAATAAATAAACTATAAATGAAAGTATGGTATAAAATAAAAATATGAATGATGATTATTTTAAAATCTAAGAAATAACTTTAGTTTGACTTATATAATGTGATGTTTACAATTTTTTATCTATTAGGTTATTTTATTATATAAATTTAATGTTAGTTATCTAAAATCTACTAATTAATAATTCTATAAATATATTGAGTAATCTATACTACATTCAAAACCCCAAAACCCCTTAGTGAGGTTTATAAGTGCTTTGATTTGTAGGGTATAGTTGGGGTCTTATTGGGGTTAGTAGAGAAAACGCAGGTTTGATGTGAATTTAATGTATATTTAATGAGTATAAATGTCATTAATTCAAACAAATTTTATCTGCTTATCTTTGTGGTATCTCTTGAACTTAGCTCTCTTTAATGTTTCAAGTATATCTTCTAATGACGATCTTGGATATGCTGGAGCTCTTACTATGATCATCTCAACCATTTTCTTAATCTAAGTGCATACATATTCCTGCTTTATATGTTTAACAGCCATGCTTATTGATTACTTTTCTTGCTTTGTTCCGAAGTAAGACATACTTTCCATATCGCACTCTAAAATAATTGCTGCTACCGCCCAGACATCCCACTAAACAGAGCCATTAGTCCACTTCTCTCTTATTGGGAAGTACCCAGGTGTGCCTAGTACTTTAGCTAAAGTCACTATTTCTTACCTTATTGCTCTATTGAAATCAATGACTACTATTTCTAAAGGACAGAGATTTAGCATTACATTTTCTGGCTTCAAATCTCTATGAACATACCCTAGATCATGCAGCTCTTTCACACCCTTGGTCATTTCCGTGAGTATCTCATTCAAGTCATCTGGGTATCTATTATGGTAGAGATAATCTCTGAGAGTCATTTCAAATTTCTTGAGTCGTAGTGCAATAAAACCATGTCCAAGAATAACTCCATCGAGTTTAAGCAAGTTCTTGCATTACCTTTTATGAGCCTCTCTTAGTATTATGTATTCATTGGCAAACTCATTTTGATACTGCTCGTTCCTAATCAGATATTTGAAAGGATATACTTTATAAGCATACTCATCAACTACTATGAGTTTTGCCTTGTTAGGCACATCAATATGTAAATAGTTGTCAATGCAAAAACTGAGATCTACTGCATTTAATGCAGGTATATACATAGCTCTCTCTTACAAGCATGCTATATATAATTCATTAGCTGGTTGGTTCATTGACTCAAAACGTTTCTGCTTCTTAAGTCTCTCTTCCTGCTCTCTTTAAGACTCTATAGTATTGGACTTTCTCTTGGCTGGTATAAGTTTTTATGTTTCTTTATCTTGCATTAAAAACTCACTTAAATGATGTTTTTGCATGTGTCTTTTAACTTTAGCTGAGTGAGTGTAAGACTTCATGCAAGTCGTGCACTAATACCTGCCATCGACCTTTTCGTGCTTAAAATATATCTTAGCTCTCCCAGAGTGCATCTCTTTGATGGCCTCTTCAAGCTCGAATCAGTTGAGAAGAAATTTTAGCATTCATCACATTAGAATGCTTTAATCTTTTCTAGTGGGAGATGTTCTTTTAACTCATCAACATCTTCGATTAGCGTTTAAATACTTATCTCTGCTATCTGCTTCCTGATATATATTTATAGAATAAACACCTCTGATTCAAACTCAAGAGCTTTAAGCTCTGGCTCCTTTTCAATGTAGATGATCTCTAGCTTCTTAGTTTAGCCAAAGTTAAGCTAAGATTATCCACTGCCAAGAGAAACTGCTTTGCGATTTAAGTTAGCCGCAATGTTTAAATTCAAATTTAAATTTCAATTATAAAGCTCTAATAACCTCTCTAGTTATAGTAACTTTGTATAGGAGTTGACACTGCAACAACAATGGGTGATTCTTAGGCGTTAGACATCATATTTATACTAAGTTTATAACAATAAATTTTCTAAAATAATGCTTAATATTTTTAATTTTGGTACCAACTTAGAAAAAATTCAGGTTGGTACTCATACCAATTAGGTTTAAACCATTTTGGAACTTTTCCATTAAAACCTCAAGAGTTTAAAACTAGGTACTAATTAAGTTTTGGTACCATTAAATTGGTAACAATTAAAATTAAACGAAAATAGTACCAGTAATAATTAAATTTAAACAAATTTAGAACTAATTTAATAGAACTAAATTGATAAAAATGGAGCTCAATCTCTGAAGTTTCTTACAGCTTCTGCAAACTATCTCCACATATCTTTGCAGGGTTGACCTCCTATAAGATGCCCATATTTAATAGTAAGATTTTAAACAATAGGATCCAGAAGTCTATAAGTTATAATTTGAAATTCATTAATAGGAAGAGGAACAAAGATGGAATCACTCAATGATCAAATGAAAAGAGTCGAGGCTCAAGAAATGATCTCAAGATTCAGAAGTAAAGAAGATCTCTATCGATACCTAACTTTACATGGTAAAATAAATAGATGACTATTAACATATTATACAGTTGGTTTATTCCTTCCAACGATGGAAGGTACCAAAATTTCATTCTTAAAAGCAATACTATGTGAGGAGAAGAAAGCTTTTAAAAATAAAGAGATTAAACTAATAGAAATCCGAACTACCCTGAGATTTCAGTCACTAATCTTTATGAGGATACCATGTAAGATGAGGAAGTGGTAGTTTACCTTCCTACCAAGAAACAACTCTCTAATAAACTACCAGAGAGGAACTTCTTCTTTAGTGTTCTTGGTACAATAAAAGAGGATTATCTCAGAGAAATTATTGAAGAAGCACATAAGAAACGATATTCTATCTCTCCTGAAGACTAGAAGAAGCAAGGAATTCTAATAAGCCTTGGCTAGAGGAACTTAAGAAGCATCCTTATCTTTCAAGTAAGCTTTGACATATAACTTTATAGGAAAATCTGGCACTGGTATATCTAATGAAAGAGCATGCTAAGGTTCATAGAGAGAGAAAGTAACAGACAATTCATGAAGTGAGCAAGAGACTCTATAAAGATGTTTAAAAACCAGATGAAATGAACATAGATGCAGGAGCTGGAACAAAGAGAAGAAATATGGGCCCAAACAAGCCATAAGAAGAGGAGAAGAAAAAAAACCCAAACCCATTTATGGGACAGTTTAATATGTGAATATATTCATTCGTTTAAATCTAAAACTTATTTATAAACATTCATTCTTCCCTCTCTCGCACAAATTGTTGTCTTATCTACGCTCACTCTCTTACAGCTGCTTTGAATCAAGTCTACTGTATCGATGGGCAAGTCATGCATAAGATGATACAGCAGAAGCTTCTTGTAGTGAGTCTTTATTTAACTCCTGTAGAATTCTATTCCATTAAATTAAGGGCTGTAAGGAACGTTGTATACAGGAGTTATGTTTAACTCTTCATAAGCTTTCTTAGACTCCTTAGTCTTATGAACTGATAGGTTATCAACAAACAGGATGATCTCTTGGTTGCAATACTTCTCTCTTAGCTTATGTAGGAACTCTATATACTACTCTCGCTTAATAGAGCGAGGGTGAATAACATAACTCTCTAAGCCTGACTCTTCACTTATACCAGCTAAAATTGCATGGGTGACTACCTTTACTTTTTAGTCATAAACTTCTATGTTATCATACTTCTTGTACCATGACTTATTATAAAAGTGTTGAACGTAAACACAGCTTCATCTGCATGAATAAACTTGATGTTATAATCAATAGCTCTCTGCATTTAATCATACATATAGTTTAAATTATTACTATAAAATAGCACTGTAAAATCAATCACTCTCTTCAATCTGTTGACAGTCTTGAAAGTAATACCATTTCGTCTATAAATATTGGCTATACTCTAAGGAGAGATACGCATGTCTGGAAACTTGCGATGAAACATGACAGCTCGTTAGCCAAGAGGAAAGTGAGCCCAATACTTTAATGTCTTAGAGTCACAGAGATAGTCAATATGGACCTGTGAGAACTTTTATTTTTTTGCAGGATGTTTTCAAGAGCCTGAGTTAAAATGTTAAACAGCTAACAAGCAATGATACCTAACAGTTGAAGCACTCTTGTGTAGGAGTCTTGCGATGAATGTATAATTCAACACTGGTTTGACTTAGTCTATATTAATACTTGTACCATACCTAAGCTTAAGCAATAAATCTAAATATTACTCATCATATATAGACCCTAAATTTCTCTATTTCTATTTCTCATTTTGCAAATTGGCCTAATTTCTCTACCAACCCCAATAAGACCCCAAATATACCCTACAAATCAAAGCACTTATAAACCTCACTAAGGGGTTTTGGGGTTCTTGGTTTTGTCAAAAAGTATTAACATATTTTATATAATATAGTTTTAATTAATAGGTAGTTACTGTTATATTAATTATAGCATAATCTTTATACTTTTATCGTTAGATTATAATAAAGTAGTCTAAAAATTAATCAATAAAATAAAAACTAAAACCAAGGAACTTTTATGTTAAAATGAAATATAAATATCATTTATTCACTTAAGATATTGTATAACATATAAAAAGGTGACAATTAATAAATATATTTATAAGAATTAATCAATAGTCAAGTTAATATAGAAAATGTGATATTTCTCGATTGCCTTACAAAAAAATAAATAAATCTAATAATTTATAGTCAAGTTATTTAAATATCATAAGCAATAAATGGAAGTTACTGTATGATTTCTTATAATTCGAAGAATAATTAAAATTTATACCAATTACTTATTATTAAGTTTAGTAATAAGATTTACATTTTTCCATCTCTTTAAATGATTCTATTAAATATTTGGAGGCTGATATTTAATAAATCATCATTTTAATAGATAACAACTACCAATTCGCAATTAACTTATACTTTTAATAACCTTCTAACAATATATTTAAAATTTATTGATAGCATAAAGATCTGCTATAATCTCATATATCATCTCATGGAATCCTAAGTAATATATATTATCTAAGCGATAAAAAAAAATTAATTGTTTTAATTCACTTAGTAGTTAAGTTTTTCATATTATAGATTATCATTAGAATGTTGTGAGTTTTTATATGTTAGAATGATGATTTTATATTTGGAAATAAATACCAAAGAAAATCCATCATTTAACCATTTTTAAAATAAGAATGCTTAATTGATGACTCAATAATTAAATAGAGTTATAAATTAAATTTCATTATAAACAAATATAAAATATATATATTTAATCATAAATCAATTAAAAAATATAATCCATAAAATGCACAAGTAACTCCAATAAATTCGATTAAACATAAAAAATAATTTTAAACTTAAATAATTTTATTTCTTATGATTTATATCATTATTGTAGGAATACATTAAAAATTGGGAAATTAATTAAAATAAAATTTTATATTTAAAATCGTGGCAGTTAAAGTTGGCCAAATTAAACGATCTTGAACTCATTCGATAGAGAATTCAAAATTAGCTGGACTTTACTATTGGCGGTACTATTTTATCGCATCCAGGGAGCGAGATAACTTGAGTTTAATGTGAGAGAATAATTTAATGAATTTAGAGGAGTATAATTAAACTCAAATTATCTCGCTCCAGGAAAGCAATAAAATAGTACCGCCAATAATAAAGTCCAGCTAATTTTAAATTCCCTATCAAATGAGCCCAAGATCGATCAAATTGGCCAACTTCAACTGCAATTTGAAATAAAATAATTTTAATTTAATAAAATTTCCCAATTTTGAATGCATTCCTACAATAATGATATAAATCATAAGAAATAAAAATTATTTAAGTTTCAAATTTTCAAATAATTTAATCAATTTATAAATATATTGTTTTACAATACGAATGAAAATATTCAGCAATTTTGTTTGGTTGATTGCAACATTTAAATTTGATTGATCAATTAAATAATTAATTTAAGAGTTTTCTAAAAATAAATTTTGGATATAGATAGATTTTCAATAAATAAATGTAGAAATTAGCAATTTTTCTTGTAGATTTGGTAATATGAGTATTTTATGCTTCCTCCTACATAAATATAACATTTCTTTTTGATTTCACCATCCTCATGCAATTTTTTTCTCAAAATATCCTTAATTTATTTGAATTGAAACGTTTATTTTAACATAAAATATCAATTTCAGTTTATTGTGACGATAATACACATAATTGAGGATACTTCATTAAATTTATTGCAAACTTTTTTATACTTATTTAAATAGCTATTATTTACCATTCATATATTTATCTCTCTACATTGTCCACTTATCTCTATATTAACCAAAAACCCTTAGTGAGGTTTATAAGTGCTTTGATTTGTAGGGTATAGTTGGGGTCTTATTGGGGTTAGTAGAGAAAAAGCAGGTTCGATGCGAATTTAATGTATATTTAATGAGTATAAATGTCATTAATTCAAACAAATTTTATCTGCTTATCTTTATGGTATCTCTTGAACTTAGCTCTCTTTAATGTTTCAAGTATATCTTCTAATGATGATCTTGGATATGCTGGAGCTCTTACTATGATCATCTCAACCATTTTCTTAATCTAAGTGCATACATCTTCCTGCTTTATATGTTTAACAGCCATGCTTATTGATTACTTTTCTTGCTTTGTTCCGAAGTAAAACATACATTCCATATCGCACTCTAAAATAATTGCTGCTACCGCCCAGACATCCCACTAAACAGAGCCATTAGTCCACTTCTCTCTAATTGGAAAGTACCCAGGGGTGCAAAGAACCTTAGCTAAAGTCACTATTTCTTACCTTATTGCTCTATTGAAATCAATGACTACTATTTCTAAAGGACAGAGATTTGTTTTTAGGCTTCAAATCTCTATGAACATACCCTAGATCATGCAGCTCTTTCACACCCTTGGTCATTTCCGTGAGTATCTCATTCAAGTCATCTGGGTATCTATTATGGTAGAGATAATCTCTGAGAGTCATTTCAAATTTCTTGAGTCGTAGTGCAATAAAACCATGTCCAAGAATAACTCCATCGAGTTTAAGCAAGTTCTTGCATTACCTTTTATGAGCCTCTCTTAGTATTATGTATTCATTGGCAAACTCATTTTGATACTGCTCGTTCCTAATAAGATATTTGAAAGGATATACTTTATAAGCATACTCATCAACTACTATGGTTTTGCCTTGTTAGCCACATCAATATGTAAATAGTTGTCAATGCAAAAACTGAGATCTACTGCATTTAATGCAAGTATATACATAGCTCTCTCTTACAAGCATGCTATATATAATTCATTAGCTGGTTGTTCATTGACTCAAAACGTTTCTGCTTCTTAAGTCTCTCTTCCTGCTCTCTTTAAGACTCTATAGTATTGGAATTTCTCTTGGCTGGTATAAGTTTTTATGTTTCTTTATCTTGCATTAAAAACTCACTTAAATGATGTTTTTGAATGTGTCTTTTAACTTTAGCTGAGTGAGTGTAAGATCATGCAAGTCGTGCACTAATACCTGCCATCGACCTTTTCGTGCTTAAAATATATCTTAGCTCTCCCAGAGAGCATCTCTTTGATGTGCCTCTTCAAGCTCGAATCAGTTGAGAAGAAATTTTAGCATTCATCACATTAGAATGCTTTAATCTTTTCTAGGGAGATGTTCTTTTAACTCATCAACATCTTCGATTAGCGTTTAAATACTTATCTCTGCTATCTGCTTCCTGATATATATTTATAGAATAAACACCTCTGATTCAAACTCAAGAGCTTTAAGCTCTGGCTCCTTTTCAATGTAGATGATCTCTAGCTTCTTAGTTTAGCCAAAGTTAAGCTAAGATTATCCACTGCCAAGAGAAACTGCTTTGCGATTTAAGTTAGCCGCCATGTTTAAATTCAAATTTAAATTTCTATTATAAAGCTCTAATAACCTCTCTAGTTATAGTAACTTTGTATAGGAGTTGGTACTGCAACAACAATGGTTGATTCTTAGGCGTTAGACATCATATTTATACTAAGTTTATAACTATAAATTTTCTAAATTCATGCTTAATATTTTTAATTTTGGTACAAACTTAGAAAAAATTGAGGTTGGTACTGGTACAAATTAGGTTTTGAACCATATTGGAACTTTTCCATTAAAACCTCATTAGTTTAAAACTAGGTACTAATTAAGTTTTGGTACTATTAAATTAGTACCAATAAAATTAAACGAATTTAGTACCAGTACTAATTAAATTTAAACAAATTTAGTACTAATTTAATGGAACTAAATTGATAAAAATGGAGCTCCATCACTGCAGTTTGTTACAGCTTCTGCAAACTTTCTCCACGTATCTTGCAGGGTTGACCTCCTATAAGATGCCCATATTTAATAGTAAGATTTTAAACAATAGGATCCAGAAGTCTATAAGTTATAATTTGAAATTCATTAATAGGAAGAGGAACAAAGATGGAATCACTCAATGATCAAATGAAAAGAGGAGAGGCTCAAGAAATGATCTCAAGATTCAGAAGTAAAGAAGATCTCTATCGATACCTAATTTTACATGGTAAGATAAATAGATAACTATTAACATATTATACAGTTGGTTTATTCCTTCCAACGATGGAAGGTACCAAAATTTCATTCTAGAAAGCAATACTTTGTGAGGAGAAGAAAGCTTTTAAAATAAAGAGATTAAGCTAATAGAAATTCCGAACTACCCCGAGATTTCAGTCACTAATCTTTATGAGGATGCCATGTAAGATGAGGAAGTGGTAGTTTACCCTCCTACCAAGAAACAACTCTCTAATAAACTACCAGAGCGAAACTTCTTCTTTGGTGTTCTTGGTACAATAAAAGAGGATTATCTCAGAGAAATTATTGAAGAAGCACACAAGAAACGATATTCTATCTCTCCTGAAGACTAGAAGAAGCAAGGAATTCTAATAAGCTCAGCTTGGCTAGAGGAACTTAAGAAGCATCCTTATCTTTCAAGTAAGCTTTGGCATATAACTTTATAGGAAAATCTGGCACTGGTATATATCTAATGAAAGAGCATTCTAAGGTTCATAGAGAGAGAAAGTAACAGACAATTCATGAAGTGAGCAAGAGACTCTATAAAGATGTTTAAAAGCCAGATGAAATGAACATAGATGCAGGAGCTGGCACTAAGAGAAGAAATATGGGCCCAAGCAAGCCATAAGAATAGGAGAAGAAAGAGAAGCCAAACCCTTTTATGGGCCAATTTAATATGTGAATATATTCATTCGTTTAAATCTAAAACTTATTTTTAAACATTCATTCTTCCCTCTCTCGCACAAATTGTTGTCTTATCTACGCTCACTCTCTTACAGCTGCTTTGAATCAAGTCTACTGTATCGATGGGCAAGTCATGCATAAGATGATACAGCAGAAGCTTCTTGTAGTGAGTCTTTATTTAACTCCTGTAGAATTCTATTCCATTAAATTAAGGGCTGTAAGGAACGTTGTATACAGGAGTTATGTTTAACTCTTCATAAGCTTTCTTAGACTCCTTAGTCTTATGAACTGATAGGTTATCAACAAACAGGATGATCTCTTGGTTGCAATACTTCTCTCTGAGCTTATGTAGGAACTCTATATACTATCTCGCTTAATAGAGCGAGGGTGAATAACATAACTCTCCAAGCCTGAATCTTCACTTATACCAGCTAAAATTGCATGGGTGACTACCTTCACTTTTTAATCATAAACTTCTATATTATCATACTTCTTGTACCATGACTTATTAATAAAAGTGTTGAACGTAAACACAGCTTCATCTGCATGTATGAACTTGATGTTATAATCAATAGCTCTCTCCATTTAATCATATATAAAGTTGAAATTATTACTATAAAATGGCACTGTAAAATCAATCACTCTCTTAACTCTGTTGACAGTCCTGAAAGTAATACCAATTCGTCTATAAATATTGGCTATACTCTAAGGAGAGATACGCATGTCTGGAAACTTGCGATGAAACATGACAGCTCGTTAGTCAAAAGGAAAGTGAGCCCAATACTTTAATGTCTTAGAGTCACAGAGATAGTCAATATGGACCTGTGAGAACTTTTATTTTTTTGCAGGATGTTTTCAAGAGCCTGAGTTAAAATGTTAAACAGCTAACAAGCAATGATACCTAACAGTTGAAGCAATCTTGTGTAGGAGTCTTGCGATGGCTGTATAATTCAACACTGGTTTGACTTAGTCTATATTAATACTTGTACCATACCTAAGCTGAAGCAGTAAATCTAAATATTACTCATCATAAATAGACCCTAAAGTTCGATAATTTCTATTTCTCATTTTGAAAATTGGCCTAATTTCTCTACTAACCCCAATAAGACCCCAACTATACCCTACAAATCAAAGCACTTATAAACCTCACTAAGGGGTTTTGGGGTTTTGATTCTTTGCACTAAAATTTATTGTAAAAATTTTATATCATCATGGCTACACTCCCAAATACCTAAACCACTTTTAGTAATTCAAAATTGGTATTATATAATTTTCCTAACTTTTGTTCATTTATTATTTACTTTTGCACTTATTTATTTTTCATCATAATAATATGTCTATTAAACAATTTTTTCATAATGTTTAAGAAATACTCTCTATAGTCTTATTATTCAACAAGGTAAACCATTAAATATATTGATTTTACTTCTCTTAACTTAGTTTTTATGCATAACATAGCTTTCATTTGTGTCAAACTAATTGTGTTTTAATTTTGTTATTAATTATTAAATTATAATTTCCCAATTCTCTTTTTATTTATTAATACTAGTAATGATTTAGGGTTTATTATTTTTAGTGGGAATAGGTCAGGCTATGTCTAGAATATATTAAATTGTGAATTAAGGCTTTTACATAATATGCTTCTTAAAATTGATAAAGATAATAGTAAGATTTAAATTAAAAGTTTGAATAAAAATTCATATTTGTTATCATGAAAATTATTTTTGAATTTATGATAAGCAAAATGTGAATTAATTATAATTATTTCATTTGGTATTATGTACTCGAAAATAGTTGACGACTGAGGTGAATCATATAAATATCGATCATAAATATTTGAAAATTAAAAAATAGTTTAAACAAGGAATCAACGTAAAATATTAATAATTTATAGATTTGTTTTTAAAATGGAACAAGATGTTTAATTTAAAAACAAATACCTCTGCAATTTTAGAAACTAACTAAATTGAATTAACATAAAGTAAGTATTAATATTTCTGAATTCCAAATTATTAACCTTCATTTCACTCATTTATACCATTTTATAAAGAAAATTCAATTTGAGACTAATATTTAAAAAATAATAATGAAACTTGCGCATTGCACTTTTACATAAATATAACGTTAAAGATACAAACTAAACTAAAGTTTATCTAAACTATTATATGTACTCTAATAAACAAGCGCTAGCTAAATAGCAATTGATTTAAGAAATCGACAAATAATTTATAAAACATTTGCTAAATCGTTTTCAAAGTAATTCTTTGGTTTAAGCATGTTACATAAATCTCATATTTTTTTTCATTTTTATCTTACTTTGATACAAGTTCATTTAAATATATAGAATTCTACGCAGATATTATAATCTTTATGTTGTAAATTACTAATTGTTTTCAATATTTTCAATAATAAACATTACCAATAAGCTCGAATTGTAAGATATTTTATATGAATATAAATATTAATCATATAGAATTGATTGGGAGACTTCGTTGGACACATAAAATGGGTTATAATAAAGAAAGATCTACTCTACAAAGTATCAAATAGTAATTGAAGTGAAAATCAATTTCATCAAAGTACAATATATAAATCACAACTGTTTGAAAATATATATATTAAAATATTTATAGCTAAACATGTTATGTTATCTTAGATCATGGGAACCATTAGTACCAATAATATCATAATTGAGTTGAATTGTATAAAATATAGTAAAATCTTTTCATCGATTACATAGATTTGTGTTCGCCTTTTGCATGATGATCCGATTGAATATTTTTAGTATGAGGATCCCCAGCTAGCCATAATTACTGAAAAGGAGAGGGCGTTAATATAGACATGCTTGCCATTTACTGTGACAGTCTAAACCATCAACATCGCGTAATAATTACTTTATGTAGAAACACGATAATGTAAACTTTTTAGGAAGATCAAAGTTATTAGGGACTTATTGATTTGTTAGATTGGTGAATGCATATTCAAATTTATCTTTTACATAAATGTAAGTTTAAAGTATGAGATGTGGCAAATATAAAGGAACTGATACTGATTGCAAAGAAGTTTTAGATGCAGAGTAATAATGATAGAATTTAGATATTTGAAATCCTCACAGCATTTCTTAATTTCTAATATCTTGGTATGTGATCCTTATCTTTATATACAATTATTCTTGAAACGGAGTTGAAGTATGTATGTCGAGGGAGATACTATTGATTTATATACCAATAAATATTCAACAATAGAGAGAATATTAAGGATTCAATATTATTCAAACTATTTTACATTAATGTTAGGTAGCGACTCAATCAAAATATACTTTTCAGAATATACTTTTATATATAAAAAAAAAACTCGCAACCCCTTTATATACTCGAAATAATTTGTTTTTATATGAGTATAAGAGTGTATAATTGAAAATATGATTATTGTTTTTAAATGATTTGCTATTATATGTAAATTCATTAATTTTTTACTGATATATATTCATTCTTAAGTTTATGAAAAATTGAAATAAAAATATAAAACATTAAACTTCTTATTAGTTTTAGAGATTTAGTTAATGAGTTAAGTTATTAGCATATTTATAATTATTAATATAAAATGAGTATAATTAGAATTGCATTAGATCATTTTACTGGATAGGAGTAAAATTTAATGATTAGGAAAATTACTTAAGAGGAGGTGGGAAATCTTCAAGTCGCTTCTTTTACTATAGAGAAAAGACAGTATCCATACCATAGGAATGTTGCTTTGGCACTCGAAGAAATTATTTACTTTGCAAGGATTGTATATATCAAAGTGTAGACAAATGTGCGAGGATTATGTGTCAATGATATGGGGTTTTCTAGGAAATCCTGTTGTCACATGACCCTAACTCCTGAGTAGATATCTAAGTTGAATAATCAAACAATATTATAGATAATGAGATTGTTAAATCGAGTTCTATAGCAATCTGTAATTATACTGCTTATCCCCAATTTCATTTGCAAACAGTAAGCCAAAAATTCTAAAAGGTTAATGTCTAAAATAGCTGCTAAAATTAAACAAAATAACAAGAGTGTATAACACCAGACTTATAACCATTTTTCAATGTGCATTACATTACAACTGAAAGATAATGCTACAAATCTATTATAAGAGATTTAGAGATGAAATGACAAGGAGAAGAAAATACAGCATTCGCAGCCTGCACAGTTTTGAAGAAGCTGCTGTTATAATCTAATGATTTTAATTGGAGGTTAATGATAAAATATGATATTTTTAAGTTTCCCACAAATAAATAGCTGATTAATTTGTAATTTTTCAGACATCCTTAAATAAAAATGTCTCTAATTTTTATATAAATTATTTAGTCAAATTATTTCATTGTAATTATTCTCGGTACTTTTTTCTATATACTTATAGAGTAATTTTCAGTTTTTATATTAAAAATCCTAAAGGATTCATAAAAAATACTGTTGAATTTTTAAGTACAGTATAAGGATTCTTTGATTTAATCATATGATAAAAATTTGATCAAGCTATTAAAAAAGAAATATTGTATATTACTTTTCACATTTACCATTATTACTTTTCGATACATAACAAGGAATTATGAAAAATATTGAAACATTATTGATAAATTGTTTATATTTCAGATCCTTAAGAACCTTTGCTTTGAAGAATAACTCTCTAAAATCACAATAATATATAGTATAGATTTAATAATCATAAACTTTAGCATAATATTAATTAAAACTATGAAAAATGGAGAATATTAAGGCAAAGGTCCTCTTTTCTTTCCTTTAATATTTATAAAAGTTTAATAAGATGTAACTATTATAAATGCTAAGAACAATATTTAATACAAACTTTTCTCTCAACTTAGAGCTTAGTACAACATTATTAATAGGGAGGGGTCACAAAGAGAATGCATGCAACTTTGACAACGACTATTATTTAAAGGCAGACCTTAAGAACTTCAGACATCATGTATAAGAATGAGCAGTATGAAAACGCGATAATAATATTGATGGGATGCCATCATTTATAATGTGCTTATTGCTATATTCACAGATTAAACCTGCATTCTTTGTAAATATGATAATCCTTCATTCATACAAGAGTGTTAATTAGAGTAAGGAATAGATGTTTAAAATATTCATATTACTAAGATAATATTAATGTTTTTAATGTCTTTGTACATTAGATTATTTAACTTTCTCTCAGAATTTACAACCATATATTTTAACAAATTAATGATGTTATTGATAAATTTTTTTACATATTGAGAGCATTAAAGTACATTCATTAAAAAATACAATTAATTACTTTCAATAGCTGCTTTGTCACTTTCAACTTAGAAATATAAACATAAATTCTTATTTATTTAAAAAATAGTTAAGGATATAGAGAAATATGATATTAAAAACTTATTAATATTGAATTGCATTAAACTTATGTCTTCTAAAGATAATATAAATCATCTCTTTAATTTGATAATAACCAATTGCTATAAACTACTGTTTTTATGAATATACTTAATTCGTTAAACTTTAGGATAGTTGATATATTATATTTTATGACTGTTATTATTAATTTTTATTGCATTAAAGCCCTGCAATTCCATCATAATTTAACTTAGTAAATATTCTCTTTACTACAAAATATGTAAACATTAAAGCATTAAATAAACAGATGAATCAATTGATATTAACACAAATAAATCATCAACCTCATAATCATTATTTGTGCCTCCTCTTCTTTGTCATTATTCATAATCTATCGTAGCTTAATCCGGCATAAATAACTTTTCTTAAATACATTATTACATTATTTATGAAACACTCACTTAATATATTGATTGAGAATAAAATAATATTGCAAGAAGAGAATGAAACAGTACATCACGATACAACACAACCTCATCATTGTAGCTGATCGGTAAGCATTCAAAGTCATCACAGATAGAAATGATTGGAGTCAAACAGCAACAGACAAGTTCCTCTTCATAGTCAGATTGGTGGCAATCACCTACAGTCTCCTTTTTTATTCTTCTGATTAAAAGCTCTCCATATCACTTTATTTGGTTAAAGAATTGATACTAAAACCACAATCAAATAGGCTGACCACAATGATAAAATATAACTATTATTATAATATAGAAAGTTATTATTGAAGAAACGTTTAATCTTAAATAGTTAGTATTCATGTGGTATAAATGGTTAACTTCAAGTAATGTGAATTGGAAATCCTGGCTTAAGCTTCTTCAAGTAATGTATTCAAATACTATTAAATGATTTTTAATTTAAAATTAATTTAATATGTATTGTTGATAATATGAAATACTTAAATGTAATGCCTGGATTTCAAATCATAGAAGTTGCTTGCCAAATGACTCAGTCTGACCTTCCACTTCATTAAACGTTTTCAACGACTCAATTGAAGAAGTATTAGATTGATGAAACGAAGTCTGCGAATTTATTCAAACAGTAAGTTGGTATTGCATTGATAACAGCTAGATATTAAAGACTTAGCATTTAATGTCTACTTTAAGTTCCAATATCATATTATCATTTTTATATAATGTATATTATTTTAAATATTTATTTTATAAACTATTATTATTTACCTTGGAAAGAATTGAATAAATAGCATAAACAAATATCAAACTTGCAGGTTGAAGATCAAAGTGGCTGCTAATGGAAATAAGCTTCAAATCATTCAACTAAAGGTCGCAAGTTGATCTTGAAAAAGCAACAGAATAAAGTGCTTGAGAAGATCTGTAGTGCATGCTGAAATCAAAATCACCAGCATGCTGCCTTTTAAATAAGTTTAAAGAACTCATTAAGTTGATAATGTAATTAAGTATATTAAGTTAAATATGAAATATAATATATATATATTTATAATATAGTAGTTTAACTATTTCTAGAGCATTTGAAATCTTGTTGGTTGAAGGCAAATAACAGATGCAGAACAGCAACATGTGGTGTGAGAGCATTAATCATAAAATTAAAGTAACTAAAATTAATTATGACATCTCATTTAGAAATAATATATAAATTCAATTAGATACCGAAAACCATAAAACAAGCCTATGAAATCCTTAAAATAACAAGAACAGCAAATGACATGGTGATAATCTCTAACTTAGCATGAAATACAGCGCTAACGAGAAAACTAAGTAGCTGGAGTAAAATAGAAGGAAATTAAGATAAAGAAAACTCAGAGAATGAGGAGGAGTGTACTTTAGATTAATAAGTTTTAAGGATGAATAAGTATAATATATATATATATATATAATTAATGGTAATTTTTAAATAAAAAAAATTACAATTATTCAAGTTTAAAAATTATAAAGAAAATATTTATAATTAATCATTTGATAATAAATAATATAATTATTTAGAGTTTCAGATTGTATATAACTTTAAAAGTAAAATGAATATTTTGAGGCCTCTGCCACATTTTTTCTATAAATTTAATTTAATTAATGTTTGATCAATATGCATTATAAATTCTCAACTCAAGGTAATGTAATTTAATCTTGATTTTGTGTATTAAATATAGGGTATTAATTTTTAATATTAAATATGGTATTTATAAATAGATATATATATATTACCCTTTCTTTTCTTCAAGCATCAAGACATGCAAGAGGACTGCCACTGTCACTTACCTTTGTTTTTGTGACTGGTGGTGCGTGCCTTTGTTTTTGTGACTGGTGGTGCGTGCGCCTTTAGCGTTTAGTTAGGCCAAGCATGTTTCATTGATGTGCCAAGATGGGCCTCAAATTTTCATTTTTATTCAATTTTTCCACTTAATCGTCTTCATCGTCGTCTTCCTCTCAAACAAAAAATTAAGATAAAATTTCAACATGCACTATATTAAAAATTAATATTAAAAATACCTACATACATTGTTTATATTACCTTTAATTCTCCATCAATATAAAAATGGGAGAAAAGCTAAAATTTAACAATATTAATACTTTGAATTGGGTCTAATGCATAGAAAAATAAAGAATTTTAGTAAAACAAAATTGCGAGGTATCATTATTATTTGCTGCCAAGAAAAATTATCGAACAAAAAATCTTTTTAAAATCAAGTTTTTGTGCAATAATAATAACAGCAAGTACTTAAAATTGATGGGAATATGAAATTTACATATTTCAATGTGATTTTAGTTGCATTTAAGAATTTAAATGCATAATTATGCATCTTCCATTAAGGTAATATAGTATTGAAGTAGATCTATAATTAATTTAAATTGAAATAAAAGAAAATCACGAATATATTGTCAATAAATAACAATTCAAGATAATTTAAATCTAGGGCTTCATTTGAAATGTCATGCTTTTGGAGTGGGGTCTGCTCGCTACAATTTTTTTGGATAAAATTGCACTAGGTATTCTAATTTGAATATTGTTCTGAACGACAATATCATGGAATCAATCTCATTGTGGTGCCATTGCTCGAAAGCAATTAAAGATGTATACTTTTGCGCTCTGCGTAATGAATAACCTAAAAACATATAATTGCTTGCTCTTAGAAGAGGTAAATGGAGGTTATAAAATTGCATGGAAAAGTCAAAAAAGTATTATATGTAACAACAGAGTTCGAAACAAGATGTATTCTGATATTTAAAAGTGCAGAGGTCAAGAGAAGACAAATTAATTATGACCATAAGTAACGGCTTAACAATAATAAATTGGTTAAACTTATATTTAATTTTGGACTTTGCCGTACAATTTATTAAATTAATTTAGAACGAACAGTTATTTATACGAAAGAATCAAATATATGTCTGTTAATCAAATTCGGCGTGCAATCGAAAACTCTTATTGAACGACCATGAATAATTGCTACATTTTGAGATTGAATCAAAGATAATATCATTAAAAATATTAAAAATTTTTTGAAAACCTAGTACAATTTCATCTACACTTATTATAGTGGTGCCTAAAAACATTTAATAATA
Organism: Oxytricha trifallax; assembly: GCA_000711775.1. Classification (NCBI taxonomy): domain Eukaryota; phylum Ciliophora; class Spirotrichea; order Sporadotrichida; family Oxytrichidae; genus Oxytricha; species Oxytricha trifallax. Next base: position 26,770 of record ARYC01018483.1, read on the forward strand.
TTAAAGGGTCCTTGAACAAATCATAATTTAATAATAAAATTTATAAATTTCATCTAAAAGCGTTGATCTCTGAAACCATTGCTTGCATAGAGTCATAAGCACTCTCATCTGAATGAGTAGCCAAATTATGAGTACCCTATGCAGTACTAATATTTGCTTTTATCTAAAATATGATTATAATTATAATAATAAGATCACATTGAAGTCTCTGTAACCCCGATCGGTTGTATATGGTAATATTTATAGTTCGAGCCCTTTAAGTTGGAAATCTTTAGTTTCTCTCGTATATTGAGTCTTTGGTCAACTTCTTCTTCCTCCTTTTTCTTCTGTTTTATCTTTTCTTTGTCTTTTCTTTTTGAAATTTCCTCTTTTTTCCCCTATTATTCGTATTTTCTTCTAAGAGATAATTTGAATATTGTCTCCGTAGTCTTTGAATTTGAATTCGTGGTCAGAGTTTCTTACATTAATAAAGAATTTGAGTTACTTTTGTACGAATTAATCTTTCATTATTGTTGTAATCATCTGATTAAGGTCAGACTTTATAAAGGAAACTTGCTTCGGAGCCATTTTCTGTGTAGGTCAATCTTATTAAGGTAGTCATTATTTTCTGAAGAATTGTGAAGCAAGCTTTATTATTTTCAGTTATAGTCTTTAGTAGGCAAAGGTTGAAAATTATGATTAATTTTTTTGTTGCCTCTGTTGTGTCAATCATGTTGCCTGATTTATGTTTCATAAAAGCTTTAGTTAGCCATCATCCAGACCTACTATCATCTGTTGTCCAGTTTTCCGCAAATTCCTGTGATTGTAATGGAAATGGTTTTGATAGGATTATATAGGATTGAGTCTATTGTGTTGAATGAAACAGTAATGCAACACTCTCTAATGTGAAATCTATCTTAGATTTGTACTCTACTTATGCTATCCATTGTGTATGTATTGGATCTTTATTCTTATTAATTATAATAATCATAATTTTTTTCTTAATATTTTTAATTGGGATTCATATTTAGTACTAGACCTTAATTTATGAGGTCCCCTATTTACTACTAATTTTGACTCGTGAAGTATTAGACGTCATTGTTGAAAAGTGAATTTGACACATGTTTTTAAATTTTCTTAATGTTTGGTGGTGAAGGCGATGGGTCATCAAGTTTTAGCTACTACCGTCAGAGCTTCTGAGTAGTAACTAGATTCTTCAAAGATTGTTGTCTTCCTTTTCCTCGACTGGACTCCAGTCTTCTTCAATTTTTGAATATATAACTTTCTAAGTTATAGTTTCTTTCTTTAGTTTTTCCGGGATGAATTCAAGATAGGAAGGGAAGAAGCTCGTTCAATTTAAATTTCTTCTAAAGCCAATTCTATTTACATGGTCAGAGTCACTTTCAGAGCAGAAAGATTTTCTATATTTTCTCTGAGTTGGGGATTTCGTTCAGATTATTGGGATTTTATGAATTTGTTATTTATTGAGAGAAGTCTTAAATGCTAAACCAGTTGTTGAGTCCAGATGTGTAATATGTCACAGGAGTTTTTTTCTTTGATTTGGGTCCTGGTGAGTTTTATCTAGAACTCTTATGTTAGTTAGTAGCCTTTTCTTATGATGTTTCTGGTGACAAAAGTTATTATCTCAAGAATGTGTAGTCCCCATTGTTACTTGTTTATTTTTATTAGCTGAATCAGGTATTGTGATAGGTGTTGAATATATTAATTTTCGGGGGGAGGAAGTTTCCTGCACTTTTTTTTAATAAATGTAAAAATTAATAAATTTTACATAAATTATAAAATTAAACATTTTTATGACTCATTAATGTTAAGAGGATATTTATACATTATTTAAGTAGTTATATAAATTAGCCTAACATCAACTAGGTATGGAAAGAACATGATAGATTGAATTAGAATTCCATTAAAAATTAGATACAATGCTTGAAATTAATATGATGACAGAGGGTATAATATAAACTAACAAATATCAGGTGAAATATGTAAGAGTAATTGGAATCTGTAGAGAGATTTTGACTAATTGATTAATAAAATAAGTTAATTATAACAATGAAATTAGTTCGTAAGTTGGTTGACATATTTTTTAAAATAAATTTGAAAAAAAGTGCAGGAAACTTCCCTAAACATTTTTTTATCATTAACGAATGCAGGAAACTCCCCCCCCAAATTTCTATGTCATTCTTTTATATCTCTTTGTATTTTGCTATGTATAATTATTTTGTGTTTGTTAATTTAATATAATAATAAGATATTATACTAAGGCTTTTTGTTAAGATTCATTGACACTAAAACTGTTAATTCCCATCTATTATATGGGCAGTTTCTCACAAAATGATCTTTCAAGAGTAGGTTAAGAGTATTAAAATTTATATAATTTAATGCATGGCAAAGTCTAAAATAATCATCTTAAATCTACAACAATTTTATTGAGTAATTTAATGCTAATGAGCCCATTTTTAAGGTTTTCTTTTAACCACCGTCCTTTAAATTTCCAAAATATGTTATGCTTTAAGCTATTGATTGAGTCCTGTATTTTTATAAAATATTTTTTTAGTAATTTACTCGGTTTTTTACTTTATATTTATACTTTAGATAAAAATCGAAGTAAATCTTATCGTCGACCCACCAGTAAAAGGCATTCGAAAAGTGTTTACATTTTGACATTGTGCTTTGAGGTACATAAAATCAAATCTTTGCTTATCTTGGAAAATTATAACTACTTCTGCTTAAACTAGTTTAATAAACTGCATAACTTACTTATTAAAAATATTTAATTATAATAATTAAATCATATTTGATACGAGGAATTATTAATCAATCACTTTATACTTTAAAACCAAGCTCTATAATACTCGTTTCTTGCTCGTAGGCATTTGATAATCTAAAATACATTAATTTCCATAATCTAGAAGGTAGTGTAACCACGTTGCGAATTGTTTTGTGAATTGCATAACATTTTCTTTTATATAAAATTTATATTAAACAATTACATCATATTTTTTAAAAATCTATGGTAGAGCCATAACACCAAATGAAAATATTTTTATTTTTTCAGTATTCATGTATAATGTTAGGTACCAACTTAATAGAACTATTTCTCGAGACTTACTAAAAATTGTTTTCTTTGCACTGTCGTTATAATCACTAGAATACATCACTTACTATCTGTTTTTTTAGGATAAATTTGTGAGTTTAAATAGAGTTTATTGGTTTAAAATGAGACATTAATGAAAGCAATATACTATTTTCAAGATGTCCCTATTCTTACTATGAACACCCTTAGTTACAGTCATAACCAAAGTCTGTTCATGATATCGACAAAATATCATGAACAGACAAATCAGAACTAAATAAGGTATATATCAGCAAGATGTGTATACTTGCCACATAACCACATTCATTCCTATATTTCACTCTTACACATATTATATATTTAATAAGTTAGAAGGTGCATTAAGGAGGAAAATCTTTTTCAATGCTATTCTTTTTTGAATTACTCCATGTTAACAAATCTGTGAGTAAATTTATGAATTTCCTAAATAGATAAGATTCAAGTTTATGGTGATGATATCAATTATCTCTTCTAAGAAGCATTACATTTTATTATTATATAAAAGTGAAAGAATGTCAAACTGACTACAATTATAAAAAGAACTAAATATATAGATATATAAGAGCCTTGGTTTATTAATCAATATTTTTATAGTTGAAAATAGAGTAATTCTATAATTACCTGATCGTAAGCACTAACTAAATTTTAATACACCTAATTGTAAATACTAAAAAATATTGACTAATTTTTTTACAGTTCTAATAATTGCAAATATTTGTTAATACCCGCCCTATGCATAAAAATAAACTAGTCAATTTATCTTAACAGTCTAACTTATTCATAAGATCCATTTACAAACTAAAGATAAACTTACAGACTGTTTACAATTCAAATAAAGATGATTCAATAAAGTCACCACCGATATAATCTCTTAATTCCTAATGGAATAATGATAAATTATAATATATATATAAAGATTAATAAATTTAATAACTAAGATACAAACTTTAAGGAATGTTAACATTCTTAAAGAAAAAATGCCTCCTTATATAATAAATTATGCATAAATAAATTTAAATCTTTAATGAATTTACTTAATAAAAATAATTTTATTTTTTATAAATTCACTATGAATGAATAGTCAGCAATCATAGATACAAACTAAATTATAGCTGTAATAACTAAAAGCTGAAAAGACAAGTTTGAATTAGCGATTGAAACTTTCCATGACATAATTTGTATAGATGAGTCTTTCCCAATTTATGGTGAATGCTCGGAATCTTGCTATTATTTACCAAAACATTCTTTAGAATTACTTCCAAACATACTTTCACTGCTCGCATACTTCTCAGACATAATAAAAGAATATTTCTTTGTAAATGTGAATAAATATTCCACACGTTAGAACACATAAACTGTATTAAGCCTATGATCTAAAACCTATTCGAGCCAGGCTTAATATTGCTGTATTTGCATTACAAGAGTTAAAAGGTATATAAATTAAAATAATACAAGTAGAATTATAATAGAATTAGTGCAATATGAGAAGATTTGTGAAAATACATCAGCTAAACTTTTATTAAAATACATTAATTTATACTTTAAGATCCCATATAAATGGAATTGATCTTTAATGTATTTGGTGGTCTCGTAGAGAGAGTTTTGATAAGTTAATTATCAATATATTCATAATAATTAAATGAATAGAAACGATAATAAATTTCATGAATATTTATTTGATATTATTGTTATTTAATAGCATTAAAGAATTTGAGTTGATTTATTAATCATTAGTGTGTTACCAATAAACTCTAATTGGTAGTAAAGTGCTTTAGGAATATTTTATTTCCTAGTTAGTGTATTAATATTTAATTAAATTATTATATCGAAATATAAGAACTTTCTATTATAGGGGACATTAGCCGTAAAAAAAAGAGCAATTACATTCGAGATTAAGCTTAACTTTAAGATAATAAATATGTTGTAATGACAGAGTTAATTATCCAAGTTAATATTTTTGAAATCAAAAATTATTACTATAATTTGTTTATTACATTTTTTTAATAAAATAACATTAATATTGACTAAAAAAACAGGAAAAAATAATGTTTCAATAATCAGATTACTAAAAATACCAACACTCCTAATTTATTTTGCTTCCTTTATTTTTACCCTTGATTCGATTAGTTTCCAGACTACCTGCCTCTTTATATTCAGTCTCTCGCTGTAATTAATTTATAAAATACAAGAGATAAATTAGTGCATTACATTGAAAATATTTAATATATCATAAAAGTCAGCTCAGTGTAGGAGGCTAATCATGAGTGTGAGATTGCTAGCAGTAAACATTCGATAAGTGAAATTCTTTCAACTATAAAAGAACACTAAGAATCGATAAAGCAGAGGGACAACTGGTAAACTACATTTAATATCTTTAACCATCAGGATTGAAGATAGGCTTGATTGCTTGATAGAAACCATCGAGGATGAATTCAAATGTGTCATTAGTGAGATATGCGCAGAGTGAAGTCTCTGCAGATAATGGTAATTGAGTGGTAAATAATTGTTAAGATCAAAAACGGAGAACTTTGAAGTAAATATTCATAATTTAGTGAGGATGCAATTCAGGGATTAATGCAGTATTTTATATATATATAAATTGTTCTTGGATTATCTATTTTGAATGTTAGTATGAATTGATAATTAGTAATTGTCTCAAGCATAATAATAGATAATACTTATATGTCTAACAGACACTATGATACTTTTTATTGTATTAAATAATTAATATTTGCTAGATTATTGTAATAAAAAAATTTTTTATAAAGTCTTTATTAAATTTAGAGATCTCATTTTTACCATTAAAAATGAATAAAAGATGTTATAACTATTAGAATCGAAGTTGTTAAAATAAAAATTACTTGCATTTCTTTCATTAATATTAATTGTTTGAGTAGGTTGCTTATTAATTATTAAGACTACTGTTAAAACTTTAGGGGTTCTATTAGAAATTAAAAAGGGGCACATATTTTCATTGATGTTTTGTAATTTATTTATGTTAATATATTAATATAGCTAAATCAAATATTATTTCTCCAACTACCCATAACTAAATATGCTGATAAAAGATCATGTGATATTTTCTAAAAAAAACCGGTTTTCCTCTTTAGTAAAGTAGTCGCTCTCAATCTTGTAACCACTCTTAACCTCAGGATTTCATGTTTTTCAGTCTCTGTCTGCTTCAATTTCAATGAAAAATTAAAGGGTCTTCTTGATATTATCTACAGTTTATCTCCAAACCACCTAAATAGATCTGTGAAAGGGTGGAAACCATCTTTGGTTATGTATATACAAAGAAATATTATAGCTATTTTCAAGAACGAATGGAAATTAAAGTAATGGAGAGAGTTCTTCATGAATTGATACTAAGAAGAAGGAAAAGAGTAAATATTATGAGGAAACTAACGATCATTAATACGATGGCTGATGAAACCAGATGATTTGTCATTAGCTGGTTTAACACTTAAAATGATGAACTTTGATTTGATTCTATAATGCCTGAACCTTTTATATCAACAAGAGAAACTAAAAAGAAAAATTATAATATAAAGTACTAGGTTAAGAGGAAGAAGGCTAAATAACTATTACTGTGTATTCCTGGGTGGTGGTTCAAGGTTCAAGAACGAAGCTGGTTCACGTTCAAACATAAATATTAGAAGCTCAAGAGATCTGCAATTTTTCGAGAAGTTAGCACATGGGATAGACACGACCACAGTTGTGTGAGTGGAGGAGATATTTCAGAACATTATTCTATTCATCATGAATAACTATAGAATCGCCTTCTTTATCTAGACGTTTCTACGCACCTCAATCGTATAATAACCCAAACTATAACTAGCCACAGAGATTTAGGATAAGAACCCTAGGAAGAAATCATATGACTTAAGAGCAGATTATCTGTAAATTAAATAATTAATTAATAAATTAATATATAAGCCTAATAATCGCTATCATTAAATTGATTAAATAATATTTAATTTCTTTTTCAATATATTATTTTAGTTTATCTTTTAATATTGATACTTCAATTACACTCTACTAACTATTTAAAGATATAAATAAATCTTATTTTATTATTAACATTTACCTATATGAAGTATGATTTAGATAGACTTTTAGATATGCCAATTATATAATGCTTAGAGGAAAGATTTGAAAGACATAGCCAGACGAGGAATTGGTAAAGTCAGAATCAAAAGCGATTTGAAAGTGATGAACAACTTTTTCAACAAACTAAGTTGTCATAAAAGGATTCAGTTTGAGATATTAAGCAATAACATTAAAGTCATTTACATTTTGAAAAGGCTAATAAAGAGTAGCAAATAAGCTGGACTAATTAAAAGATTAAAGATTAGTGGAGAAGGAATCCAATTAAGCGAGGAATCTCAATAATAATTATAAAATAGCTAGCAATATTTAGAAAATAGGTAAAGCAGTAGAGTAAAAGGCGATCAAGTAATTACAGACATACAAAAATGGAGGTATTTTGCAAAACAATCAAAGTTGATTATAGCATCATAGAGAATAACTTCAATAAAGATAGAGTGCTTGTTGAGTTTGATTAAAATTTACTAATAAAATCACTGAAAATCCGCAAAACAGTATTTTAAAAGATAGTGGGAATGCTTTTTACTGGATAGATATAAAATTTCTTAAATAAATGCAGATTAGTCATACTTAAGGAAGGCAATATTTAAATACTAACAAAATTAATCGATGGTTGTGAGCTTCAATTCAATGAAAATGAAAATTTTCGAAAAAATGATTAACAATAAACTTTTTGAATTAGACGACTTCAAGAGTGGATTTAATGACAAGAGATACACATTATAGTATTAATTTTTCTAAATAAATCAAGAAAGAAGCGAAACTTACATTTTAATGCATTTACAGAAGAAATCATATAACTCTTTCTGCAAAGACAAATCACTAATAGTGATAAAGAATAGAGCAAAGAAAAACAGAGTGGACAAATGAGCTTTAAGGATATAGAAAAGCTAAACTATAATGATACAATATATACTAAGTTTAATGCATATAAAAAATACTTAAAATTGAGTAGTTAAGGGAAGTAAATTCTTACCAATGTTGTGCAACATATACTCACAAGATTCACTTAACTCGCAATAAGAATTACAATCACTCATAATAAGGGAAATTAACTATATTTTTTTATGATTTTTAAAAAAAAATAATATTTTATAAAAATAGCAAATTATGAGAATAATTGATGCTAGAAAGAAATTGAGAAGACATAGAATTTAAATCTTAGAATAAATTTTGTGGTATTCTTAAGCGATGAATAGAATTTCAAACAAATATTATAATAAGAGTGGATCAAGAAAATGTAAAGGCAGAATATTTGGGAAAAATTGAAACTTAAACACTTAATAAATATTATATGATGCTTAAAATAAAGTATAAAAATATACAACTTTTTACAAGAGAAAATAGAATTAAAAGTCCAAAAAATTGCAGAAAAATTAAAACCAAAAAAAATCAATAATAAAATATAAGAATACACATTTTTTGCTGCAAAATATCTAAGAAAAGAGAAACAGCTCCTAAAAACTTTTTTTTATGGGAATACTAACTGGTCTCGATGAAGGATTTTGGGGATTTCTTTGACTTCACTTCACGATTTTATCTTCAGACACTTAATCCTTAAATCGAAAATAGCAAGATCTTGTTGCCCCTTTAAAATTGTGCATGATATGTCAAGCGCGGATAAGAGTTGAAATTATTTTGAAGTCATTTCAAGGGAAAATATTTAAGTGTGAGTTCGCATCTGAAAATCAAGTAAAACACACTATGATTATTATGTCAACAAAGAAAAGTTTTTTCCCCAATAGTTTTTTCACGCTTAGAATCTCCATCATTTTTAGAGGGTTTCAGCACTTCGCATTTAATTCAAAACTCCTAATCGTACTTCTAAACTGCTCCTAAAAACTTTTTTTTATGGGAATACTAACTGGTCTCGATGAAGGATTTTGGGGATTTCTTTGACTTCACTTCACGATTTTATCTTCAGACACTTAATCCTTAAAAGCGAAAATAGCAAGCTCTTGTTGCTCCTTTAAAATTGTGCATGATCTGTCAAGCGCGGATAAGAGTTGAAATTATTTTGAAGTCATTTCAAGGGAAAATATTTAAGTGTGAGTTCGCATCTGAAAATCAAGTAAAACACACTATGATTATTATGTCAACAAAGAAAAGTTTTTTCCCCAATAGTTTTTTCACGCTTAGAATCTCCATCATTTTTAGAGGGTTTCAGCTCTTCGCGTTTAATTCAAAACTCCTAATCGTTCTTCTAAACTGCTCCTAAAAACTTTTTTTTATGGGAATACTAACTGGTCTCGATGAAGGATTTTGGGGATTTCTTTGACTTCACTTCACGATTTTATCTTCAGACACTTAATCCTTAAAAGCGAAAATAGCAAGCTCTTGTTGCCCCTTTAAAATTGTGCATGATCTGTCAAGCGCGGATAAGAGTTGAAATTATTTTGAAGTCATTTCAAGGGAAAATATTTAAGTGTGAGTTCGCATCTGAAAATCAAGTAAAACACACTATGATTATTATGTCAACAAAGAAAAGTTTTTTCCCCAATAGTTTTTTCACGCTTAGAATCTCCATCATTTTTAGAGGGTTTCAGCTCTTCGCGTTTAATTCAAAACTCCTAATCGTTCTTCTAAACTGCTCCTAAAAACTTTTTTTTATGGGAATACTAACTGGTCTCGATGAAGGATTTTGGGGATTTCTTTGACTTCACTTCACGATTTTATCTTCAGACACTTAATCCTTAAAAGCGAAAATAGCAAGCTCTTGTTGCCCCTTTAAAATTGTGCAATGATCTGTCAAGCGCGGATAAGAGTTGAAATTATTTTGAAGTCATTTCAAGGGAAAATATTTAAGTGTGAGTTCGCATCTGAAAATCAAGTAAAACACACTATGATTATTATGTCAACAAAGAAAAGTTTTTTCCCCAATAGTTTTTTCACGCTTAGAATCTCCATCATTTTTAGAGGGTTTCAGCTCTTCGCGTTTAATTCAAAACTCCTAATCGTTCTTCTAAACTGCTCCTAAAAACTTTTTTTTATGGGAATACTAACTGGTCTCGATGAAGGATTTTGGGGATTTCTTTGACTTCACTTCACGATTTTATCTTCAGACACTTAATCCTTAAAAGCGAAAATAGCAAGCTCTTGTTGCCCCTTTAAAATTGTGCATGATCTGTCAAGCGCGGATAAGATTTGAAATTATTTGAAGTCATTTCAAGGGAAAATATTTAAGTGTGAGTTCGCATCTGAAAATCAAGTAAAACACACTATGATTATTATGTCAACAAAGAAAAGTTTTTTCCCCAATAGTTTTTTCACGCTTAGAATCTCCATCATTTTTAGAGGGTTTCAGCTCTTCGCGTTTAATTCAAAACTCCTAATCGTTCTTCTAAACTGCTCCTAAAAACTTTTTTTTATGGGAATACTAACTGGTCTCGATGAAGGATTTTGGGGATTTCTTTGACTTCACTTCACGATTTTATCTTCAGACACTTAATCCTTAAAAGCGAAAATAGCAAGCTCTTGTTGCCCCTTTAAAATTGTGCATTGATCTGTCAAGCGCGGATAAGAGTTGAAATTATTTTGAAGTCATTTCAAGGGAAAATATTTAAGTGTGAGTTCGCATCTGAAAATCAAGTAAAACACACTATGATTATTATGTCAACAAAGAAAAGTTTTTTCCCCAATAGTTTTTTCACGCTTAGAATCTCCATCATTTTTAGAGGGTTTCAGCTCTTCGCGTTTAATTCAAAACTCCTAATCGTTCTTCTAAACTGCTCCTAAAAACTTTTTTTTATGGGAATACTAACTGGTCTCGATGAAGGATTTTGGGGATTTCTTTGACTTCACTTCACGATTTTATCTTCAGACACTTAATCCTTAAAAGCGAAAATAGCAAGCTCTTGTTGCCCCTTTAAAATTGTGCATGATCTGTCAAGCGCGGATAAGAGTTGAAATTATTTTGAAGTCATTTCAAGGGAAAATATTTAAGTGTGAGTTCGCATCTGAAAATCAAGTAAAACACACTATGATTATTATGTCAACAAAGAAAAATTTTTTCCCCAATAGTTTTTTCACGCTTAGAATCTCCATCATTTTTAGAGGGTTTCAGCTCTTCGCGTTTAATTCAAAACTCCTAATCGTACTTCTAAACTGCTCCTAAAAACTTTTTTTTATGGGAATACTAACTGGTCTCGATGAAGGATTTTGGGGATTTCTTTGACTTCACTTCACGATTTTATCTTCAGACACTTAATCCTTAAAAGCGAAAATAGCAAGCTCTTGTTGCTCCTTTAAAATTGTGCATGATCTGTCAAGCGCGGATAAGAGTTGAAATTATTTTGAAGTCATTTCAAGGGAAAATATTTAAGTGTGAGTTCGCATCTGAAAATCAAGTAAAACACACTATGATTATTATGTCAACAAAGAAAAGTTTTTTCCCCAATAGTTTTTTCACGCTTAGAATCTCCATCATTTTTAGAGGGTTTCAGCTCTTCGCGTTTAATTCAAAACTCCTAATCTTACTTCTAAACTGCTCCTAAAAACTTTTTTTTATGGGAATACTAACTGGTCTCGATGAAGGATTTTGGGGATTTTTTTGACTTCACTTCACGATTTTATCTTCAGACACTTAATCCTTAAAAGCGAAAATAGCAAGCTCTTGTTCTCCTTTAAAATTGTGCATGATCTGTCAAGCGCGGATAAGAGTTGAAATTATTTTGAAGTCATTTCAAGGGAAAATATTTAAGTGTGAGTTCGCATCTGAAAATCAAGTAAAACACACTATGATTATTATGTCAACAAAGAAAAATTTTTTCCCCAATAGTTTTTTCACGCTTAGAATCTCCATCATTTTTAGAGGGTTTCAGCTCTTCGCGTTTAATTCAAAACTCCTAATCGTACTTCTAAACTGCTCCTAAAAACTTTTTTTTATGGGAATACTAACTGGTCTCGATGAAGGATTTTGGGGATTTCTTTGACTTCCACTTCACGATTTTATCTTCAGACACTTAATCCTTAAAAGCGAAAATAGCAAGCTCTTGTTGCTCCTTTAAAATTGTGCATGATCTGTCAAGCGCGGATAAGAGTTGAAATTATTTTGAAGTCATTTCAAGGGAAAATATTTAAGTGTGAGTTCGCATCTGAAAATCAAGTAAAACACACTATGATTATTATGTCAACAAAGAAAAGTTTTTTCCCCAATAGTTTTTTCACGCTTAGAATCTCCATCATTTTTAGAGGGTTTCAGCTCTTCGCGTATAATTCAAAACTCCTAATCGTACTTCTAAACTGCTCCTAAAAACTTTTTTTATGGGAATACTAACTGGTCTCGATGAAGGATTTTGGGGATTTTTTTGACTTCACTTCACGATTTTATCTTCAGACACTTAATCCTTAAAAGCGAAAATAGCAAGCTCTTGTTGCCTCCTTTAAAATTGTGCATGATCTGTCAAGCGCGGATAAGAGTTGAAATTATTTTGAAGTCATTTCAAGGGAAAATATTTAAGTGTGAGTTCGCATCTGAAAATCAAGTAAAACACACTATGATTATTATGTCAACAAAGAAAAGTTTTTTCCCCAATAGTTTTTTCACGCTTAGAATCTCCATCATTTTTAGAGGGTTTCAGCTCTTCGCGTTTAATTCAAAACTCCTAATCTTACTTCTAAACTGCTCCTAAAAACTTTTTTTTATGGGAATACTAACTGGTCTCGATGAAGGATTTTGGGGATTTTTTTGACTTCACTTCACGATTTTATCTTCAGACACTTAATCCTTAAAAGCGAAAATAGCAAGCTCTTGTTGCTCCTTTAAAATTGTGCATGATCTGTCAAGCGCGGATAAGAGTTGAAATTATTTTGAAGTCATTTCAAGGGAAAATATTTAAGTGTGAGTTCGCATCTGAAAATCAAGTAAAACACACTATGATTATTATGTCAACAAAGAAAAGTTTTTTCCCCAATAGTTTTTTCACGCTTAGAATCTCCATCATTTTTAGAGGGTTTCAGCTCTTCGCGTTTAATTCAAAACTCCTAATCGTTCTTCTAAACTGCTCCTAAAAACTTTTTTTTATGGGAATACTAACTGGTCTCGATGAAGGATTTTGGGGATTTCTTTGACTTCACTTCACGATTTTATCTTCAGACACTTAATCCTTAAAAGCGAAAATAGCAAGCTCTTGTTGCCCCTTTAAAATTGTGCATGATCTGTCAAGCGCGGATAAGATTTGAAATTATTTTGAAGTCATTTCAAGGGAAAATATTTAAGTGTGAGTTCGCATCTGAAAATCAAGTAAAACACACTATGATTATTATGTCAACAAAGAAAAATTTTTTCCTCAATCGTTTTTTCACACTAAGAATCTCCATCATTTTTTGAGGGTTTCAGCTATTCGCGTTTAATTCAATACTCCCAATTTTACTTCTAAACTGCTCCTAAAAATATTTTTTTAAGGGAGCACTAACTGGTCTTGGTGAAGGAATTTGGGGATTTCTTTAGCTTCCCTTCGCGATTTTATCTTCAGACACTTACTTCCAAAAAGCGAAAATAGCAAACTCTTGTTGCCCCGTTAAAATAGCGCATGATCTGTCAAGCGCGGATAAGAGTTGAAATTATTTTGAAGTGCATTCAAGGGATAAATATTTAAGTGTGAGTTCGCATCTGAAAATCAAGTAAAACACACTATGATTATTATGTCAACAAAAAAAATTTTTTCCTCAATCGTTTTTTCACACTAAGAATCTCCATCATTTTTTGAGGGTTTCAGCTATTCGCGTTTAATTCAATACTCCCAATTTTACTTCTAAACTGCTCCTAAAAATATTTTTTTAAGGGAGCACTAACTGGTCTTGGTGAAGGAATTTGGGGATTTCTTTAGCTTCCCTTCGCGATTTTATCTTCAGACACTTACTTCCAAAAAGCGAAAATAGCAAACTCTTGTTGCCCCGTTAAAATAGCGCATGATCTGTCAAGCGCGGATAAGAGTTGAAATTATTTTGAAGTCATTTCAAGGGAAAATATTTAAGTGTGAGTTCGCATCTGAAAATCAAGTAAAACACACTATGATTATTATGTCAACAAAGAAAAGTTTTTTCCCCAATAGTTTTTTCACGCTTAGAATCTCCATCATTTTTAGAGGGTTTCAGCTCTTCGCGTTTAATTCAAAACTCCTAATCGTTCTTCTAAACTGCTCCTAAAAACTTTTTTTTATGGGAATACTAACTGGTCTCGATGAAGGATTTTGGGGATTTCTTTGACTTCACTTCACGATTTTATCTTCAGACACTTAATCCTTAAAAGCGAAAATAGCAAGCTCTTGTTGCCCCTTTAAAATTGTGCATGATCTGTCAAGCGCGGATAAGATTTGAAATTATTTTGAAGTCATTTCAAGGGAAAATATTTAAGTGTGAGTTCGCATCTGAAAATCAAGTAAAACACACTATGATTATTATGTCAACAAAGAAAAATTTTTTCCCCAATAGTTTTTTCACGCTTAGAATCTCCATCATTTTTAGAGGGTTTCAGCTCTTCGCGTTTAATTCAAAACTCCTAATCGTACTTCTAAACTGCTCCTAAAAACTTTTTTTATGGGAATACTAACTGGTCTCGATGAAGGATTTTGGGGATTTTTTTGACTTCACTTCACGATTTTATCTTCAGACACTTAATCCTTAAAAGCGAAAATAGCAAGCTCTTGTTGCCCCTTTAAAATTGTGCATGATCTGTCAAGCGCGGATAAGATTTGAAATTATTTTGAAGTCATTTCAAGGGAAAATATTTAAGTGTGAGTTCGCATCTGAAAATCAAGTAAAACACACTATGATTATTATGTCAACAAAGAAAAGTTTTTTCCCCAATAGTTTTTTCACGCTTAGAATCTCCATCATTTTTAGAGGGTTTCAGCTCTTCGCGTTTAATTCAAAACTCCTAATCGTTCTTCTAAACTGCTCCTAAAAACTTTTTTTTATGGGAATACTAACTGGTCTCGATGAAGGATTTTGGGGATTTCTTTGACTTCACTTCACGATTTTATCTTCAGACACTTAATCCTTAAAAGCGAAAATAGCAAGCTCTTGTTGCCCCTTTAAAATTGTGCATGATCTGTCAAGCGCGGATAAGATTTGAAATTATTTTGAAGTCATTTCAAGGGAAAATATTTAAGTGTGAGTTCGCATCTGAAAATCAAGTAAAACACACTATGATTATTATGTCAACAAAGAAAAGTTTTTTCCCCAATAGTTTTTTCACGCTTAGAATCTCCATCATTTTTAGAGGGTTTCAGCTCTTCGCGTTTAATTCAAAACTCCTAATCGTTCTTCTAAACTGCTCCTAAAAACTTTTTTTTATGGGAATACTAACTGGTCTCGATGAAGGATTTTGGGGATTTCTTTGACTTCACTTCACGATTTTATCTTCAGACACTTAATCCTTAAAAGCGAAAATAGCAAGCTCTTGTTGCCCCTTTAAAATTGTGCATGATCTGTCAAGCGCGGATAAGATTTGAAATTATTTTGAAGTCATTTCAAGGGAAAATATTTAAGTGTGAGTTCGCATCTGAAAATCAAGTAAAACACACTATGATTATTATGTCAACAAAGAAAAATTTTTTCCCCAATAGTTTTTTCACGCTTAGAATCTCCATCATTTTTAGAGGGTTTCAGCTCTTCGCGTTTAATTCAAAACTCCTAATCGTACTTCTAAACTGCTCCTAAAAACTTTTTTTATGGGAATACTAACTGGTCTCGATGAAGGATTTTGGGGATTTTTTTGACTTCACTTCACGATTTTATCTTCAGACACTTAATCCTTAAAAGCGAAAATAGCAAGCTCTTGTTGCCCCTTTAAAATTGTGCATGATCTGTCAAGCGCGGATAAGATTTGAAATTATTTTGAAGTCATTTCAAGGGAAAATATTTAAGTGTGAGTTCGCATCTGAAAATCAAGTAAAACACACTATGATTATTATGTCAACAAAGAAAAATTTTTTCCCCAATAGTTTTTTCACGCTTAGAATCTCCATCATTTTTAGAGGGTTTCAGCTCTTCGCGTTTAATTCAAAACTCCTAATCGTACTTCTAAACTGCTCCTAAAAACTTTTTTATGGGAATACTAACTGGTCTCGATGAAGGATTTTGGGGATTTTTTTGACTTCACTTCACGATTTTATCTTCAGACACTTAATCCTTAAAAGCGAAAATAGCAAGCTCTTGTTGCCCTTTAAAATTGTGCATGATCTGTCAAGCGCGGATAAGAGTTGAAATTATTTTGAAGTCATTTCAAGGGAAAATATTTAAGTGTGAGTTCGCATCTGAAAATCAAGTAAAACACACTATGATTATTATGTCAACAAAGAAAAGTTTTTTCCCCAATAGTTTTTTCACGCTTAGAATCTCCATCATTTTTAGAGGGTTTCAGCTCTTCGCGTTTAATTCAAAACTCCTAATCTTACTTCTAAACTGCTCCTAAAAACTTTTTTTTATGGGAATACTAACTGGTCTCGATGAAGGATTTTGGGGATTTTTTTGACTTCACTTCACGATTTTATCTTCAGACACTTAATCCTTAAAAGCGAAAATAGCAAGCTCTTGTTGCTCCTTTAAAATTGTGCATGATCTGTCAAGCGCGGATAAGAGTTGAAATTATTTTGAAGTCATTTCAAGGGAAAATATTTAAGTGTGAGTTCGCATCTGAAAATCAAGTAAAACACACTATGATTATTATGTCAACAAAGAAAAGTTTTTTCCCCAATAGTTTTTTCACGCTTAGAATCTCCATCATTTTTAGAGGGTTTCAGCTCTTCGCGTATAATTCAAAACTCCTAATCGTACTTCTAAACAGCTCCTAAAAACTTTTTTTTATGGGAATACTAACTGGTCTCGATGAAGGATTTTGGGGATTTCTTTGACTTCACTTCACGATTTTATCTTCAGACACTTAATCCTTAAATCGAAAATAGCAAGATCTTGTTGCCCCTTTAAAATTGTGCATGATATGTCAAGCGCGGATAAGAGTTGAAATTATTTTGAAGTCATTTCAAGGGAAAATATTTAAGTGTGAGTTCGCATCTGAAAATCAAGTAAAACACACTATGATTATTATGTCAACAAAGAAAAGTTTTTTCCCCAATAGTTTTTT
>ARYC01018484.1:0-25278 GCA_000711775.1 Oxytricha trifallax
GGATTTCTTTGACTTCACTTCACGATTTTATCTTCAGACACTTAATCCTTAAATCGAAAATAGCAAGATCTTGTTGCCCCTTTAAAATTGTGCATGATATGTCAAGCGCGGATAAGAGTTGAAATTATTTTGAAGTCATTTCAAGGGAAAATATTTAAGTGTGAGTTCGCATCTGAAAATCAAGTAAAACACACTATGATTATTATGTCAACAAAGAAAAGTTTTTTCCCCAATAGTTTTTTCACGCTTAGAATCTCCATCATTTTTAGAGGGTTTCAGCACTTCGCATTTAATTCAAAACTCCTAATCGTACTTCTAAACTGCTCCTAAAAACTTTTTTTTATGGGAATACTAAACTGGTGTCTCGATGAAGGATTTTGGGGATTTCTTTGACTTCACTTCACGATTTTATCTTCAGACACTTAATCCTTAAATCGAAAATAGCAAGATCTTGTTGCCCCTTTAAAATTGTGCATGATATGTCAAGCGCGGATAAGAGTTGAAATTATTTTGAAGTCATTTCAAGGGAAAATATTTAAGTGTGAGTTCGCATCTGAAAATCAAGTAAAACACACTATGATTATTATGTCAACAAAGAAAAGTTTTTTCCCCAATAGTTTTTTCACGCTTAGAATCTCCATCATTTTTAGAGGGTTTCAGCACTTCGCATTTAATTCAAAACTCCTAATCGTACTTCTAAACTGCTCCTAAAAACTTTTTTTTATGGGAATACTAACTGGTCTCGATGAAGGATTTTGGGACTTCTTTGACTTCACTTCGCGATTTTATCTTCAGACACTTACTCCTTAAAAGCGAAAATAGCAAGCTCTTGTTGCCCCGTTAAAATAGAGCATGATCTGTCAAGCGCGGATAAGAGTTGAAATTATTTTGAAGTCATTTCAAGGGAAAATTTTACAGTTGATGTTCGCATCTGAAAATCAAGTTAAACACACTATGATATTCACAAAGAATAAATTTTTATCCCCAATAGTTTTTTTCACGCTTAGAATTCCTCCATCATTTTTAGAGGTTTTCACTCTCGCGTTTAATTCAAAATCTCCATCACTTCTAAAGGCTTAAAAAACTTCGTATAATGCAAAATCATAAAAAAAAATGAAATACTAATAAAAAAAAAATAAATGAAAAGACTAACCCGTTCGATGAAGGATTTTGGGATTTTTTGGACTTCACCTCACGATTTATCCTCAGACACTTAATCCTTAAAGCGAAAATAGCAAGCTCTTGTTGCCCCTTTAAAATTGTGCATGATCTGTCAAGCGCGGATAAGATTTGAAATTATTTTGAAGTCATTTCAAGGGAAAATATTTAAGTGTGAGTTCGCATCTGAAAATCAAGTAAAACACACTATGATTATTATGTCAACAAAGAAAAATTTTTTCCCCAATAGTTTTTTCACGCTTAGAATCTCCATCATTTTTAGAGGGTTTCAGCTCTTCGCGTTTAATTCAAAACTCCTAATCGTACTTCTAAACTGCTCCTAAAAACTTTTTTTATGGGAATACTAACTGGTCTCGATGAAGGATTTTGGGGATTTCTTTGACTTCACTTCACGATTTTATCTTCAGACACTTAATCCTTAAAGCGAAAATAGCAAGCTCTTGTTGCCCCTTTAAAATTGTGCATGATATGTCAAGCGCGGATAAGAGTTGAAATTATTTTGAAGTCATTTCAAGGGAAAATATTTAAGTGTGAGTTCGCATCTGAAAATCAAGTAAAACACACTATGATTATTATGTCAACAAAGAAAAGTTTTTTCCCCAATAGTTTTTTCACGCTTAGAATCTCCATCATTTTTAGAGGGTTTCAGCACTTCGCGTTTAATTCAAAACTCCTAATCGTACTTCTAAACTGCTCCTAAAAACTTTTTTTTATGGGAATACTAACTGGTCTCGATGAAGGATTTTGGGGATTTCTTTGACTTCACTTCACGATTTTATCTTCAGACACTTAATCCTTAAAAGCGAAAATAGCAAGCTCTTGTTGCCCCTTTAAAATTGTGCATGATCTGTCAAGCGCGGATAAGAGTTGAAATTATTTTGAAGTCATTTCAAGGGAAAATATTTAAGTGTGAGTTCGCATCTGAAAATCAAGTAAAACACACTATGATTATTATGTCAACAAAGAAAAGTTTTTTCCCCAATAGTTTTTTCACGCTTAGAATCTCCATCATTTTTAGAGGGTTTCAGCTCTTCGCGTTTAATTCAAAACTCCTAATCGTACTTCTAAACTGCTCCTAAAAACTTTTTTTTATGGGAATACTAACTGGTCTCGATGAAGGATTTTGGGGATTTCTTTGACTTCACTTCACGATTTTATCTTCAGACACTTAATCCTTAAAAGCGAAAATAGCAAGCTCTTGTTGCCCCTTTAAAATTGTGCATGATCTGTCAAGCGCGGATAAGAGTTGAAATTATTTTGAAGTCATTTCAAGGGAAAATATTTAAGTGTGAGTTCGCATCTGAAAATCAAGTAAAACACACTATGATTATTATGTCAACAAAGAAAAGTTTTTTCCCCAATAGTTTTTTCACGCTTAGAATCTCCATCATTTTTAGAGGGTTTCAGCTCTTCGCGTTTAATTCAAAACTCCTAATCGTACTTCTAAACTGCTCCTAAAAACTTTTTTTATGGGAATACTAACTGGTCTCGATGAAGGATTTTGGGGATTTTTTTGACTTCACTTCACGATTTTATCTTCAGACACTTAATCCTTAAAAGCGAAAATAGCAAGCTCTTGTTGCCCCTTTAAAATTGTGCATGATCTGTCAAGCGCGGATAAGAGTTGAAATTATTTTGAAGTCATTTCAAGGGAAAATATTTAAGTGTGAGTTCGCATCTGAAAATCAAGTAAAACACACTATGATTATTATGTCAACAAAGAAAAGTTTTTTCCCCAATAGTTTTTTCACGCTTAGAATCTCCATCATTTTTAGAGGGTTTCAGCTCTTCGCGTTTAATTCAAAACTCCTAATCTTACTTCTAAACTGCTCCTAAAAACTTTTTTTTATGGGAATACTAACTGGTCTCGATGAAGGATTTTGGGGATTTTTTTGACTTCACTTCACGATTTTATCTTCAGACACTTAATCCTTAAAAGCGAAAATAGCAAGCTCTTGTTGCTCCTTTAAAATTGTGCATGATCTGTCAAGCGCGGATAAGAGTTGAAATTATTTTGAAGTCATTTCAAGGGAAAATATTTAAGTGTGAGTTCGCATCTGAAAATCAAGTAAAACACACTATGATTATTATGTCAACAAAGAAAAGTTTTTTCCCCAATAGTTTTTTCACGCTTAGAATCTCCATCATTTTTAGAGGGTTTCAGCTCTTCGCGTTTAATTCAAAACTCCTAATCGTACTTCTAAACTGCTCCTAAAAACTTTTTTTTATGGGAATACTAACTGGTCTCGATGAAGGATTTTGGGGATTTTTTTGACTTCACTTCACGATTTTATCTTCAGACACTTAATCCTTAAAAGCGAAAATAGCAAGCTCTTGTTGCCCCTTTAAAATTGTGCATGATCTGTCAAGCGCGGATAAGATTTGAAATTATTTTGAAGTCATTTCAAGGGAAAATATTTAAGTGTGAGTTCGCATCTGAAAATCAAGTAAAACACACTATGATTATTATGTCAACAAAGAAAAATTTTTTCCCCAATAGTTTTTTCACGCTTAGAATCTCCATCATTTTTAGAGGGTTTCAGCTCTTCGCGTTTAATTCAAAACTCCTAATCGTACTTCTAAACTGCTCCTAAAAACTTTTTTTAAGGGAACACTAACTGGTCTCGATGAAGGAATTTGGGGACTTCTTTGACTTCACTTCGCGATTTTATCTTCAGACACTTACTCCTTAAAAGCGAAAATAGCAAGCTCTTGTTGCCCCTTTAAAATTGTGCATGATCTGTCAAGCGCGGATAAGATTTGAAATTATTTTGAAGTCATTTCAAGGGAAAATATTTAAGTGTGAGTTCGCATCTGAAAATCAAGTAAAACACACTATGATTATTATGTCAACAAAGAAAAATTTTTTCCCCAATAGTTTTTTCACGCTTAGAATCTCCATCATTTTTAGAGGGTTTCAGCTCTTCGCGTTTAATTCAAAACTCCTAATCGTACTTCTAAACTGCTCCTAAAAACTTTTTTTTATGGGAATACTAACTGGTCTCGATGAAGGATTTTGGGGATTTCTTTGACTTCACTTCGCGATTTTATCTTCAGACACTTACTCCTTAAAAGCGAAAATAGCAAGCTCTTGTTGCCCCTTTAAAATTGTGCATGATCTGTCAAGCGCGGATAAGATTTGAAATTATTTTGAAGTCATTTCAAGGGAAAATATTTAAGTGTGAGTTCGCATCTGAAAATCAAGTAAAACACACTATGATTATTATGTCAACAAAGAAAAATTTTTTCCCCAATAGTTTTTTCACGCTTAGAATCTCCATCATTTTTAGAGGGTTTCAGCTCTTCGCGTTTAATTCAAAACTCCTAATCGTACTTCTAAACTGCTCCTAAAAACTTTTTTTTATGGGAATACTAACTGGTCTCGATGAAGGATTTTGGGGATTTCTTTGACTTCACTTCACGATTTTATCTTCAGACACTTAATCCTTAAAAGCGAAAATAGCAAGCTCTTGTTGCCCCTTTAAAATTGTGCATGATCTGTCAAGCGCGGATAAGAGTTGAAATTATTTTGAAGTCATTTCAAGGGAAAATATTTAAGTGTGAGTTCGCATCTGAAAATCAAGTAAAACACACTATGATTATTATGTCAACAAAGAAAAATTTTTTCCCCAATAGTTTTTTCACGCTTAGAATCTCCATCATTTTTAGAGGGTTTCAGCTCTTCGCGTTTAATTCAAAACTCCTAATCGTACTTCTAAACTGCTCCTAAAAACTTTTTTTTATGGGAATACTAACTGGTCTCGATGAAGGATTTTGGGGATTTCTTTGACTTCACTTCACGATTTTATCTTCAGACACTTAATCCTTAAAGCGAAAATAGCAAGCTCTTGTTGCCCCTTTAAAATTGTGCATGATCTGTCAAGCGCGGATAAGAGTTGAAATTATTTTGAAGTCATTTCAAGGGAAAATATTTAAGTGTGAGTTCGCATCTGAAAATCAAGTAAAACACACTATGATTATTATGTCAACAAAGAAAAGTTTTTTCCCCAATAGTTTTTTCACGCTTAGAATCTCCATCATTTTTAGAGGGTTTCAGCTCTTCGCGTTTAATTCAAAACTCCTAATCTTACTTCTAAACTGCTCCTAAAAACTTTTTTTTATGGGAATACTAACTGGTCTCGATGAAGGATTTTGGGGATTTTTTTGACTTCACTTCACGATTTTATCTTCAGACACTTAATCCTTAAAAGCGAAAATAGCAAGCTCTTGTTGCCCCTTTAAAATTGTGCATGATCTGTCAAGCGCGGATAAGATTTGAAATTATTTTGAAGTCATTTCAAGGGAAAATATTTAAGTGTGAGTTCGCATCTGAAAATCAAGTAAAACACACTATGATTATTATGTCAACAAAGAAAAATTTTTTCCCCAATAGTTTTTTCACGCTTAGAATCTCCATCATTTTTAGAGGGTTTCAGCTCTTCGCGTTTAATTCAAAACTCCTAATCGTACTTCTAAACTGCTCCTAAAAACTTTTTTTATGGGAATACTAACTGGTCTCGATGAAGGATTTTGGGGATTTCTTTGACTTCACTTCACGATTTTATCTTCAGACACTTAATCCTTAAAAGCGAAAATAGCAAGCTCTTGTTGCCCCTTTAAAATTGTGCATGATCTGTCAAGCGCGGATAAGATTTGAAATTATTTTGAAGTCATTTCAAGGGAAAATATTTAAGTGTGAGTTCGCATCTGAAAATCAAGTAAAACACACTATGATTATTATGTCAACAAAGAAAAATTTTTTCCCCAATAGTTTTTTCACGCTTAGAATCTCCATCATTTTTAGAGGGTTTCAGCTCTTCGCGTTTAATTCAAAACTCCTAATCGTACTTCTAAACTGCTCCTAAAAACTTTTTTTTATGGGAATACTAACTGGTCTCGATGAAGGATTTTGGGGATTTCTTTGACTTCACTTCACGATTTTATCTTCAGACACTTAATCCTTAAAAGCGAAAATAGCAAGCTCTTGTTGCCCCTTTAAAATTGTGCATGATCTGTCAAGCGCGGATAAGAGTTGAAATTATTTTGAAGTCATTTCAAGGGAAAATATTTAAGTGTGAGTTCGCATCTGAAAATCAAGTAAAACACACTATGATTATTATGTCAACAAAGAAAAGTTTTTTCCCCAATAGTTTTTTCACGCTTAGAATCTCCATCATTTTTAGAGGGTTTCAGCTCTTCGCGTTTAATTCAAAACTCCTAATCGTACTTCTAAACTGCTCCTAAAAACTTTTTTTTATGGGAATACTAACTGGTCTCGATGAAGGATTTTGGGGATTTCTTTGACTTCACTTCACGATTTTATCTTCAGACACTTAATCCTTAAAAGCGAAAATAGCAAGCTCTTGTTGCCCCTTTAAAATTGTGCATGATCTGTCAAGCGCGGATAAGATTTGAAATTATTTTGAAGTCATTTCAAGGGAAAATATTTAAGTGTGAGTTCGCATCTGAAAATCAAGTAAAACACACTATGATTATTATGTCAACAAAGAAAAGTTTTTTCCCCAATAGTTTTTTCACGCTTAGAATCTCCATCATTTTTAGAGGGTTTCAGCTCTTCGCGTTTAATTCAAAACTCCTAATCGTACTTCTAAACTGCTCCTAAAAACTTTTTTTATGGGAATACTAACTGGTCTCGATGAAGGATTTTGGGGATTTTTTTGACTTCACTTCACGATTTTATCTTCAGACACTTAATCCTTAAAAGCGAAAATAGCAAGCTCTTGTTGCCCCTTTAAAATTGTGCATGATCTGTCAAGCGCGGATAAGATTTGAAATTATTTTGAAGTCATTTCAAGGGAAAATATTTAAGTGTGAGTTCGCATCTGAAAATCAAGTAAAACACACTATGATTATTATGTCAACAAAGAAAAATTTTTTCCCCAATAGTTTTTTCACGCTTAGAATCTCCATCATTTTTAGAGGGTTTCAGCTCTTCGCGTTTAATTCAAAACTCCTAATCGTACTTCTAAACTGCTCCTAAAAACTTTTTTTATGGGAATACTAACTGGTCTCGATGAAGGATTTTGGGGATTTTTTTGACTTCACTTCACGATTTTATCTTCAGACACTTAATCCTTAAAAGCGAAAATAGCAAGCTCTTGTTGCCCCTTTAAAATTGTGCATGATCTGTCAAGCGCGGATAAGATTTGAAATTATTTTGAAGTCATTTCAAGGGAAAATATTTAAGTGTGAGTTCGCATCTGAAAATCAAGTAAAACACACTATGATTATTATGTCAACAAAGAAAAGTTTTTTCCCCAATAGTTTTTTCACGCTTAGAATCTCCATCATTTTTAGAGGGTTTCAGCTCTTCGCGTTTAATTCAAAACTCCTAATCGTTCTTCTAAACTGCTCCTAAAAACTTTTTTTTATGGGAATACTAACTGGTCTCGATGAAGGATTTTGGGGATTTCTTTGACTTCACTTCACGATTTTATCTTCAGACACTTAATCCTTAAAAGCGAAAATAGCAAGCTCTTGTTGCCCCTTTAAAATTGTGCATGATCTGTCAAGCGCGGATAAGAGTTGAAATTATTTTGAAGTCATTTCAAGGGAAAATATTTAAGTGTGAGTTCGCATCTGAAAATCAAGTAAAACACACTATGATTATTATGTCAACAAAGAAAAGTTTTTTCCCCAATAGTTTTTTCACGCTTAGAATCTCCATCATTTTTAGAGGGTTTCAGCTCTTCGCGTTTAATTCAAAACTCCTAATCTTACTTCTAAACTGCTCCTAAAAACTTTTTTTTATGGGAATACTAACTGGTCTCGATGAAGGATTTTGGGGATTTTTTTGACTTCACTTCACGATTTTATCTTCAGACACTTAATCCTTAAAAGCGAAAATAGCAAGCTCTTGTTGCTCCTTTAAAATTGTGCATGATCTGTCAAGCGCGGATAAGAGTTGAAATTATTTTGAAGTCATTTCAAGGGAAAATATTTAAGTGTGAGTTCGCATCTGAAAATCAAGTAAAACACACTATGATTATTATGTCAACAAAGAAAAGTTTTTTCCCCAATAGTTTTTTCACGCTTAGAATCTCCATCATTTTTAGAGGGTTTCAGCTCTTCGCGTTTAATTCAAAACTCCTAATCGTACTTCTAAACTGCTCCTAAAAACTTTTTTTTATGGGAATACTAACTGGTCTCGATGAAGGATTTTGGGGATTTCTTTGACTTCACTTCACGATTTTATCTTCAGACACTTAATCCTTAAAAGCGAAAATAGCAAGCTCTTGTTGCTCCTTTAAAATTGTGCATGATCTGTCAAGCGCGGATAAGAGTTGAAATTATTTTGAAGTCATTTCAAGGGAAAATATTTAAGTGTGAGTTCGCATCTGAAAATCAAGTAAAACACACTATGATTATTATGTCAACAAAGAAAAGTTTTTTCCCCAATAGTTTTTTCACGCTTAGAATCTCCATCATTTTTAGAGGGTTTCAGCTCTTCGCGTTTAATTCAAAACTCCTAATCTTACTTCTAAACTGCTCCTAAAAACTTTTTTTTATGGGAATACTAACTGGTCTCGATGAAGGATTTTGGGGATTTTTTTGACTTCACTTCACGATTTTATCTTCAGACACTTAATCCTTAAAAGCGAAAATAGCAAGCTCTTGTTGCTCCTTTAAAATTGTGCATGATCTGTCAAGCGCGGATAAGAGTTGAAATTATTTTGAAGTCATTTCAAGGGAAAATATTTAAGTGTGAGTTCGCATCTGAAAATCAAGTAAAACACACTATGATTATTATGTCAACAAAGAAAAGTTTTTTCCCCAATAGTTTTTTCACGCTTAGAATCTCCATCATTTTTAGAGGGTTTCAGCTCTTCGCGTTTAATTCAAAACTCCTAATCGTTCTTCTAAACTGCTCCTAAAAACTTTTTTTTATGGGAATACTAACTGGTCTCGATGAAGGATTTTGGGGATTTCTTTGACTTCACTTCACGATTTTATCTTCAGACACTTAATCCTTAAAAGCGAAAATAGCAAGCTCTTGTTGCCTCCTTTAAAATTGTGCATGATCTGTCAAGCGCGGATAAGAGTTGAAATTATTTTGAAGTCATTTCAAGGGAAAATATTTAAGTGTGAGTTCGCATCTGAAAATCAAGTAAAACACACTATGATTATTATGTCAACAAAGAAAAGTTTTTTCCCCAATAGTTTTTTCACGCTTAGAATCTCCATCATTTTTAGAGGGTTTCAGCTCTTCGCGTTTAATTCAAAACTCCTAATCGTTCTTCTAAACTGCTCCTAAAAACTTTTTTTTATGGGAATACTAACTGGTCTCGATGAAGGATTTTGGGGATTTCTTTGACTTCACTTCACGATTTTATCTTCAGACACTTAATCCTTAAAAGCGAAAATAGCAAGCTCTTGTTGCCCCTTTAAAATTGTGCATGATCTGTCAAGCGCGGATAAGAGTTGAAATTATTTTGAAGTCATTTCAAGGGAAAATATTTAAGTGTGAGTTCGCATCTGAAAATCAAGTAAAACACACTATGATTATTATGTCAACAAAGAAAAGTTTTTTCCCCAATAGTTTTTTCACGCTTAGAATCTCCATCATTTTTAGAGGGTTTCAGCTCTTCGCGTTTAATTCAAAACTCCTAATCGTTCTTCTAAACTGCTCCTAAAAACTTTTTTTTATGGGAATACTAACTGGTCTCGATGAAGGATTTTGGGGATTTCTTTGACTTCACTTCACGATTTTATCTTCAGACACTTAATCCTTAAAAGCGAAAATAGCAAGCTCTTGTTGCCCCTTTAAAATTGTGCATGATCTGTCAAGCGCGGATAAGAGTTGAAATTATTTTGAAGTCATTTCAAGGGAAAATATTTAAGTGTGAGTTCGCATCTGAAAATCAAGTAAAACACACTATGATTATTATGTCAACAAAGAAAAGTTTTTTCCCCAATAGTTTTTTCACGCTTAGAATCTCCATCATTTTTAGAGGGTTTCAGCTCTTCGCGTTTAATTCAAAACTCCTAATCGTACTTCTAAACTGCTCCTAAAAACTTTTTTTTATGGGAATACTAACTGGTCTCGATGAAGGATTTTGGGGATTTCTTTGACTTCACTTCACGATTTTATCTTCAGACACTTAATCCTTAAAAGCGAAAATAGCAAGCTCTTGTTGCCCCTTTAAAATTGTGCATGATCTGTCAAGCGCGGATAAGAGTTGAAATTATTTTGAAGTCATTTCAAGGGAAAATATTTAAGTGTGAGTTCGCATCTGAAAATCAAGTAAAACACACTATGATTATTATGTCAACAAAGAAAAGTTTTTTCCCCAATAGTTTTTTCACGCTTAGAATCTCCATCATTTTTAGAGGGTTTCAGCTCTTCGCGTATAATTCAAAACTCCTAATCGTACTTCTAAACTGCTCCTAAAAACTTTTTTTATGGGAATACTAACTGGTCTCGATGAAGGATTTTGGGGATTTTTTTGACTTCACTTCACGATTTTATCTTCAGACACTTAATCCTTAAAAGCGAAAATAGCAAGCTCTTGTTCCCCTTTAAAATTGTGCATGATCTGTCAAGCGCGGATAAGAGTTGAAATTATTTTGAAGTCATTTCAAGGGAAAATATTTAAGTGTGAGTTCGCATCTGAAAATCAAGTAAAACACACTATGATTATTATGTCAACAAAGAAAAGTTTTTTCCCCAATAGTTTTTTCACGCTTAGAATCTCCATCATTTTTAGAGGGTTTCAGCTCTTCGCGTATAATTCAAAACTCCTAATCGTACTTCTAAACTGCTCCTAAAAACTTTTTTTATGGGAATACTAACTGGTCTCGATGAAGGATTTTGGGGATTTTTTTGACTTCACTTCACGATTTTATCTTCAGACACTTAATCCTTAAAAGCGAAAAAGCAAGCTCTTGTTGCCCCTTTAAAATTGTGCATGATCTGTCAAGCGCGGATAAGAGTTGAAATTATTTTGAAGTCATTTCAAGGGAAAATATTTAAGTGTGAGTTCGCATCTGAAAATCAAGTAAAACACACTATGATTATTATGTCAACAAAGAAAAGTTTTTTCCCCAATAGTTTTTTCACGCTTAGAATCTCCATCATTTTTAGAGGGTTTCAGCTCTTCGCGTTTAATTCAAAACTCCTAATCTTACTTCTAAACTGCTCCTAAAAACTTTTTTTTATGGGAATACTAACTGGTCTCGATGAAGGATTTTGGGGATTTTTTTGACTTCACTTCACGATTTTATCTTCAGACACTTAATCCTTAAAAGCGAAAATAGCAAGCTCTTGTTGCCCCTTTAAAATTGTGCATGATCTGTCAAGCGCGGATAAGATTTGAAATTATTTTGAAGTCATTTCAAGGGAAAATATTTAAGTGTGAGTTCGCATCTGAAAATCAAGTAAAACACACTATGATTATTATGTCAACAAAGAAAAATTTTTTCCCCAATAGTTTTTTCACGCTTAGAATCTCCATCATTTTTAGAGGGTTTCAGCTCTTCGCGTTTAATTCAAAACTCCTAATCGTACTTCTAAACAGCTCCTAAAAACTTTTTTTTATGGGAATACTAACTGGTCTCGATGAAGGATTTTGGGGATTTCTTTGACTTCACTTCACGATTTTATCTTCAGACACTTAATCCTTAAAGCGAAAATAGCAAGATCTTGTTGCCCCTTTAAAATTGTGCATGATATGTCAAGCGCGGATAAGAGTTGAAATTATTTTGAAGTCATTTCAAGGGAAAATATTTAAGTGTGAGTTCGCATCTGAAAATCAAGTAAAACACACTATGATTATTATGTCAACAAAGAAAAGTTTTTTCCCCAATAGTTTTTTCACGCTTAGAATCTCCATCATTTTTAGAGGGTTTCAGCACTTCGCATTTAATTCAAAACTCCTAATCGTACTTCTAAACTGCTCCTAAAAACTTTTTTTTATGGGAATACTAACTGGTCTCGATGAAGGATTTTGGGGATTCCTTTGACTTCACTTCACGATTTTATCTTCAGACACTTAATCCTTAAAAGCGAAAATAGCAAGCTCTTGTTGCCCCTTTAAAATTGTGCATGATCTGTCAAGCGCGGATAAGAGTTGAAATTATTTTGAAGTCATTTCAAGGGAAAATATTTAAGTGTGAGTTCGCATCTGAAAATCAAGTAAAACACACTATGATTATTATGTCAACAAAGAAAAGTTTTTTCCCCAATAGTTTTTTCACGCTTAGAATCTCCATCATTTTTAGAGGGTTTCAGCTCTTCGCGTATAATTCAAAACTCCTAATCGTACTTCTAAACTGCTCCTAAAAACTTTTTTTATGGGAATACTAACTGGTCTCGATGAAGGATTTTGGGGATTTTTTTGACTTCAC
Source organism: Oxytricha trifallax (assembly GCA_000711775.1). Taxonomy (NCBI): domain Eukaryota; phylum Ciliophora; class Spirotrichea; order Sporadotrichida; family Oxytrichidae; genus Oxytricha; species Oxytricha trifallax. Next base: position 12,547 of record ARYC01018484.1, read on the forward strand.
TTCACGATTTTATCTTCAGACACTTAATCCTTAAAAGCGAAAATAGCAAGCTCTTGTTCCCCCTTAAAATTGTGCATGATCTGTCAAGCGCGGATAAGAGTTGAAATTATTTTGAAGTCATTTCAAGGGAAAATATTTAAGTGTGAGTTCGCATCTGAAAATCAAGTAAAACACACTATGATTATTATGTCAACAAAGAAAAGTTTTTTCCCCAATAGTTTTTTCACGCTTAGAATCTCCATCATTTTTAGAGGGTTTCAGCTCTTCGCGTTTAATTCAAAACTCCTAATCTTACTTCTAAACTGCTCCTAAAAACTTTTTTTTATGGGAATACTAACTGGTCTCGATGAAGGATTTTGGGGATTTTTTTGACTTCACTTCACGATTTTATCTTCAGACACTTAATCCTTAAAAGCGAAAATAGCAAGCTCTTGTTGCCCCTTTAAAATTGTGCATGATCTGTCAAGCGCGGATAAGAGTTGAAATTATTTTGAAGTCATTTCAAGGGAAAATATTTAAGTGTGAGTTCGCATCTGAAAATCAAGTAAAACACACTATGATTATTATGTCAACAAAGAAAAGTTTTTTCCCCAATAGTTTTTTCACGCTTAGAATCTCCATCATTTTTAGAGGGTTTCAGCTCTTCGCGTATAATTCAAAACTCCTAATCGTACTTCTAAACTGCTCCTAAAAACTTTTTTTATGGGAATACTAACTGGTCTCGATGAAGGATTTTGGGGATTTCTTTGACTTCACTTCACGATTTTATCTTCAGACACTTAATCCTTAAAAGCGAAAATAGCAAGCTCTTGTTGCCCCTTTAAAATTGTGCATGATTGTCAAGCGCGGATAAGAGTTGAAATTATTTTGAAGTCATTTCAAGGGAAAATATTTAAGTGTGAGTTCGCATCTGAAAATCAAGTAAAACACACTATGATTATTATGTCAACAAAGAAAAGTTTTTTCCCCAATAGTTTTTTCACGCTTAGAATCTCCATCATTTTTAGAGGGTTTCAGCTCTTCGCGTTTAATTCAAAACTCCTAATCGTTCTTCTAAACTGCTCCTAAAAACTTTTTTTTATGGGAATACTAACTGGTCTCGATGAAGGATTTTGGGGATTTCTTTGACTTCACTTCACGATTTTATCTTCAGACACTTAATCCTTAAAAGCGAAAATAGCAAGCTCTTGTTGCCCCTTTAAAATTGTGCATGATCTGTCAAGCGCGGATAAGATTTGAAATTATTTTGAAGTCATTTCAAGGGAAAATATTTAAGTGTGAGTTCGCATCTGAAAATCAAGTAAAACACACTATGATTATTATGTCAACAAAGAAAAGTTTTTTCCCCAATAGTTTTTTCACGCTTAGAATCTCCATCATTTTTAGAGGGTTTCAGCTCTTCGCGTTTAATTCAAAACTCCTAATCGTACTTCTAAACTGCTCCTAAAAACTTTTTTTTATGGGAATACTAACTGGTCTCGATGAAGGATTTTGGGGATTTCTTTGACTTCACTTCACGATTTTATCTTCAGACACTTAATCCTTAAATCGAAAATAGCAAGATCTTGTTGCCCCTTTAAAATTGTGCATGATATGTCAAGCGCGGATAAGAGTTGAAATTATTTTGAAGTCATTTCAAGGGAAAATATTTAAGTGTGAGTTCGCATCTGAAAATCAAGTAAAACACACTATGATTATTATGTCAACAAAGAAAAGTTTTTTCCCCAATAGTTTTTTCACGCTTAGAATCTCCATCATTTTTAGAGGGTTTCAGCACTTCGCATTTAATTCAAAACTCCTAATCGTACTTCTAAACAGCTCCTAAAAACTTTTTTTTATGGGAATACTAACTGGTCTCGATGAAGGATTTGGGGATTTCTTTAACTTCACTTCACGATTTTATCTTCAGACACTTAATCCCAAAAAGCGAAAATAGCAAACTCTTGTTGCCCCGTTAAAATAGCGCATGATCTGTCAAGCGCGGATAAGAGTTGAAATTATTTTGAAGTCATTTCAAGGGAAAATATTGAAGTGTGAATCCGCATCAGAAAATCAAGTAAAACACACTACGATTATTATGGCAACAAAGAAAAATTTTTTCCCCAATAGTTTTTTCACACTAAGAATCTCCATCATTTTTAGAGGGTTTCAGCTATTCGCGTATAATTCAAAACTCCCAATCGTACTTCTAAACTGCTCCTAAAAAATTTTTTTAAGGGAACACTAACTGGTCTCGATGAAGGAATTTGGGGATTTCTTTAACTTCACTTCACGATTTTATCTTCAGACACTTAATCCCAAAAAGCGAAAATAGCAAACTCTTGTTGCCCCGTTAAAATAGCGCATGATCTGTCAAGCGCGGATAAGAGTTGAAATTATTTTGAAGTCATTTCAAGGGAAATATTTAAGTGTGAGTTCGCATCTGAAAATCAAGTAAAACACACTATGATTATTATGTCAACAAAGAAAAATTTTTTCCCCAATAGTTTTTTCACGCTTAGAATCTCCATCATTTTTAGAGGGTTTCAGCTCTTCGCGTTTAATTCAAAACTCCTAATCGTACTTCTAAACTGCTCCTAAAAACTTTTTTTATGGGAATACTAACTGGTCTCGATGAAGGATTTTGGGGATTTCTTTGACTTCAATTCACAATTTTATCAGACACTTAATCCTTAAAAGCGAAAATAGCAAGCTCTTGTTGCCCCTTTAAAATTGTGCATGATCTGTCAAGCGCGGATAAGAGTTGAAATTATTTTGAAGTCATTTCAAGGGAAAATATTTAAGTGTGAGTTCGCATCTGAAAATCAAGTAAAACACACTACGACTATTATGGCAACAAAAAAAAATTTTTTCCCCAATAGGTTTTTCACGCTTAGAATCTCCATCATTTTTAGAGGGTTTCAGCTATTCGCGTTTAATTCAAAACTCCTAATACTACTTCTAAACAGCTCCTAAAAACATTTTTTTAAGGGAACACTAACTGGTCTCGATGAAGGAATTTGGGGACTTCTTTGACTTCACTTCACGATTTTATCTTCAGACACTTAATCCTTAAAGCGAAAATAGCAAGATCTTGTTGCCCCTTTAAAATTGTGCATGATATGTCAAGCGCGGATAAGAGTTGAAATTATTTTGAAGTCATTTCAAGGGAAAATATTTAAGTGTGAGTTCGCATCTGAAAATCAAGTAAAACACACTATGATTATTATGTCAACAAAGAAAAATTTTTTCCCCAATAGTTTTTTCACGCTTAGAATCTCCATCATTTTTAGAGGGTTTCAGCACTTCGCATTTAATTCAAAACTCCTAATCGTACTTCTAAACTGCTCCTAAAAACTTTTTATGGGAATACTAACTGGTCTCGATGAAGGATTTTGGGGATTTCTTTGACTTCACTTCACGATTTTATCTTCAGACACTTAATCCTTAAAAGCGAAAATAGCAAGCTCTTGTTGCCCCTTTAAAATTGTGCATGATCTGTCAAGCGCGGATAAGAGTTGAAATTATTTTGAAGTCATTTCAAGGGAAAATATTTAAGTGTGAGTTCGCATCTGAAAATCAAGTAAAACACACTATGATTATTATGTCAACAAAGAAAAGTTTTTTCCCCAATAGTTTTTTCACGCTTAGAATCTCCATCATTTTTAGAGGGTTTCAGCTCTTCGCGTTTAATTCAAAACTCCTAATCGTACTTCTAAACTGCTCCTAAAAACTTTTTTTTATGGGAATACTAACTGGTCTCGATGAAGGATTTTGGGGATTTCTTTGACTTCACTTCACGATTTTATCTTCAGACACTTAATCCTTAAAAGCGAAAATAGCAAGCTCTTGTTGCCCCTTTAAAATTGTGCATGATCTGTCAAGCGCGGATAAGAGTTGAAATTATTTTGAAGTCATTTCAAGGGAAAATATTTAAGTGTGAGTTCGCATCTGAAAATCAAGTAAAACACACTATGATTATTATGTCAACAAAGAAAAATTTTTTCCCCAATAGTTTTTTCACGCTTAGAATCTCCATCATTTTTAGAGGGTTTCAGCTCTTCGCGTATAATTCAAAACTCCTAATCGTACTTCTAAACTGCTCCTAAAAACTTTTTATGGGAATACTAACTGGTCTCGATGAAGGATTTTGGGGATTTTTTTGACTTCACTTCACGATTTTATCTTCAGACACTTAATCCTTAAAAGCGAAAATAGCAAGCTCTTGTTGCCCCTTTAAAATTGTGCATGATCTGTCAAGCGCGGATAAGATTTGAAATTATTTTGAAGTCATTTCAAGGGAAAATATTTAAGTGTGAGTTCGCATCTGAAAATCAAGTAAAACACACTATGATTATTATGTCAACAAAGAAAAATTTTTTCCCCAATAGTTTTTTCACGCTTAGAATCTCCATCATTTTTAGAGGGTTTCAGCTCTTCGCGTTTAATTCAAAACTCCTAATCGTACTTCTAAACTGCTCCTAAAAATTTTTTTTATGGGAATACTAACTGGTCTCGATGAAGGATTTTGGGGATTTCTTTGACTTCACTTCACGATTTTATCTTCAGACACTTAATCCTTAAAGCGAAAATAGCAAGATCTTGTTGCCCCTTTAAAATTGTGCATGATATGTCAAGCGCGGATAAGAGTTGAAATTATTTTGAAGTCATTTCAAGGGAAAATATTTAAGTGTGAGTTCGCATCTGAAAATCAAGTAAAACACACTATGATTATTATGTCAACAAAGAAAAGTTTTTTCCCCAATAGTTTTTTCACGCTTAGAATCTCCATCATTTTTAGAGGGTTTCAGCACTTCGCATTTAATTCAAAACTCCTAATCGTACTTCTAAACAGCTCCTAAAAACTTTTTTTTATGGGAATACTAACTGGCCTCGATGAAGGATTTTGGGGATTTCTTTGACTTCACTTCACGATTTTATCTTCAGACACTTAATCCTTAAAGCGAAAATAGCAAGATCTTGTTGCCCCTTTAAAATTGTGCATGATATGTCAAGCGCGGATAAGAGTTGAAATTATTTTGAAGTCATTTCAAGGGAAAATATTTAAGTGTGAGTTCGCATCTGAAAATCAAGTAAAACACACTATGATTATTATGTCAACAAAGAAAAGTTTTTTCCCCAATAGTTTTTTCACGCTTAGAATCTCCATCATTTTTAGAGGGTTTCAGCACTTCGCATTTAATTCAAAACTCCTAATCGTACTTCTAAACTGCTCCTAAAAACTTTTTTTTATGGGAATACTAACTGGTCTCGATGAAGGATTTTGGGGATTTTTTTGACTTCACTTCACGATTTTATCTTCAGACACTTAATCCTTAAAAGCGAAAATAGCAAGCTCTTGTGCCCCTTTAAAATTGTGCATGATCTGTCAAGCGCGGATAAGAGTTGAAATTATTTTGAAGTCATTTCAAGGGAAAATATTTAAGTGTGAGTTCGCATCTGAAAATCAAGTAAAACACACTATGATTATTATGTCAACAAAGAAAAATTTTTTCCCCAATAGTTTTTTCACGCTTAGAATCTCCATCATTTTTAGAGGGTTTCAGCTCTTCGCGTATAATTCAAAACTCCTAATCGTACTTCTAAACTGCTCCTAAAAACTTTTTTTATGGGAATACTAACTGGTCTCGATGAAGGATTTTGGGGATTTTTTTGACTTCACTTCACGATTTTATCTTCAGACACTTAATCCTTAAAAGCGAAAATAGCAAGCTCTTGTTGCCCTTTAAAATTGTGCATGATCTGTCAAGCGCGGATAAGAGTTGAAATTATTGAAGTCATTTCAAGGGAAAATATTTAAGTGTGAGTTCGCATCTGAAAATCAAGTAAAACACACTATGATTATTATGTCAACAAAGAAAAGTTTTTTCCCCAATAGTTTTTTCACGCTTAGAATCTCCATCATTTTTAGAGGGTTTCAGCTCTTCGCGTATAATTCAAAACTCCTAATCGTACTTCTAAACTGCTCCTAAAAACTTTTTTTATGGGAATACTAACTGGTCTCGATGAAGGATTTTGGGGATTTCTTTGACTTCACTTCACGATTTTATCTTCAGACACTTAATCCTTAAAAGCGAAAATAGCAAGCTCTTGTTGCCCCTTTAAAATTGTGCATGATCTGTCAAGCGCGGATAAGATTTGAAATTATTTTGAAGTCATTTCAAGGGAAAATATTTAAGTGTGAGTTCGCATCTGAAAATCAAGTAAAACACACTATGATTATTATGTCAACAAAGAAAAATTTTTTCCCCAATAGTTTTTTCACGCTTAGAATCTCCATCATTTTTAGAGGGTTTCAGCTCTTCGCGTTTAATTCAAAACTCCTAATCGTACTTCTAAACTGCTCCTAAAAACTTTTTTATGGGAATACTAACTGGTCTCGATGAAGGATTTTGGGGATTTCTTTGACTTCACTTCACGATTTTATCTTCAGACACTTAATCCTTAAAAGCGAAAATAGCAAGCTCTTGTTGCCCCTTTAAAATTGTGCATGATCTGTCAAGCGCGGATAAGAGTTGAAATTATTTTGAAGTCATTTCAAGGGAAAATATTTAAGTGTGAGTTCGCATCTGAAAATCAAGTAAAACACACTATGATTATTATGTCAACAAAGAAAAGTTTTTTCCCCAATAGTTTTTTCACGCTTAGAATCTCCATCATTTTTAGAGGGTTTCAGCTCTTCGCGTATAATTCAAAACTCCTAATCGTACTTCTAAACTGCTCCTAAAAACTTTTTTTATGGGAATACTAACTGGTCTCGATGAAGGATTTTGGGGATTTTTTTGACTTCACTTCACGATTTTATCTTCAGACACTTAATCCTTAAAAGCGAAAATACAAGCTCTTGTTGCCCCTTTAAAATTGTGCATGATCTGTCAAGCGCGGATAAGAGTTGAAATTATTTTGAAGTCATTTCAAGGGAAAATATTTAAGTGTGAGTTCGCATCTGAAAATCAAGTAAAACACACTATGATTATTATGTCAACAAAGAAAAGTTTTTTCCCCAATAGTTTTTTCACGCTTAGAATCTCCATCATTTTTAGAGGGTTTCAGCTCTTCGCGTATAATTCAAAACTCCTAATCGTACTTCTAAACTGCTCCTAAAAACTTTTTTTATGGGAATACTAACTGGTCTCGATGAAGGATTTTGGGGATTTCTTTGACTTCACTTCACGATTTTATCTTCAGACACTTAATCCTTAAAAGCGAAAATAGCAAGCTCTTGTTGCCCCTTTAAAATTGTGCATGATTGTCAAGCGCGGATAAGAGTTGAAATTATTTTGAAGTCATTTCAAGGGAAAATATTTAAGTGTGAGTTCGCATCTGAAAATCAAGTAAAACACACTATGATTATTATGTCAACAAAGAAAAATTTTTTCCCCAATAGTTTTTTCACGCTTAGAATCTCCATCATTTTTAGAGGGTTTCAGCTCTTCGCGTTTAATTCAAAACTCCTAATCGTACTTCTAAACTGCTCCTAAAAACTTTTTTTATGGGAATACTAACTGGTCTCGATGAAGGATTTTGGGGATTTTTTTGACTTCACTTCACGATTTTATCTTCAGACACTTAATCCTTAAAAGCGAAAATAGCAAGCTCTTGTTGCCCCTTTAAAATTGTGCATGATCTGTCAAGCGCGGATAAGATTTGAAATTATTTTGAAGTCATTTCAAGGGAAAATATTTAAGTGTGAGTTCGCATCTGAAAATCAAGTAAAACACACTATGATTATTATGTCAACAAAGAAAAATTTTTTCCCCAATAGTTTTTTCACGCTTAGAATCTCCATCATTTTTAGAGGGTTTCAGCTCTTCGCGTTTAATTCAAAACTCCTAATCGTACTTCTAAACTGCTCCTAAAAACTTTTTTTTATGGGAATACTAACTGGTCTCGATGAAGGATTTTGGGGATTTCTTTGACTTCACTTCACGATTTTATCTTCAGACACTTAATCCTTAAAGCGAAAATAGCAAGATCTTGTTGCCCCTTTAAAATTGTGCATGATATGTCAAGCGCGGATAAGAGTTGAAATTATTTTGAAGTCATTTCAAGGGAAAATATTTAAGTGTGAGTTCGCATCTGAAAATCAAGTAAAACACACTATGATTATTATGTCAACAAAGAAAAATTTTTTCCCCAATAGTTTTTTCACGCTTAGAATCTCCATCATTTTTAGAGGGTTTCAGCACTTCGCATTTAATTCAAAACTCCTAATCGTACTTCTAAACTGCTCCTAAAAACTTTTTTATGGGAATACTAACTGGTCTCGATGAAGGATTTTGGGATTTCTTTGACTTCACTTCACGATTTTATCTTCAGACACTTAATCCTTAAACGAAAATAGCAAGCTCTTGTTGCCCCTTTAAAATTGTGCATGATCTGTCAAGCGCGGATAAGAGTTGAAATTATTTTGAAGTCATTTCAAGGGAAAATATTTAAGTGTGAGTTCGCATCTGAAAATCAAGTAAAACACACTATGATTATTATGTCAACAAAGAAAAGTTTTTTCCCCAATAGTTTTTTCACGCTTAGAATCTCCATCATTTTTAGAGGGTTTCAGCTCTTCGCGTATAATTCAAAACTCCTAATCGTACTTCTAAACTGCTCCTAAAAACTTTTTTTATGGGAATACTAACTGGTCTCGATGAAGGATTTTGGGGATTTTTTTGACTTCACTTCACGATTTTATCTTCAGACACTTAATCCTTAAAAGCGAAAATAGCAAGCTCTTGTTGCCCCTTTAAAATTGTGCATGATCTGTCAAGCGCGGATAAGAGTTGAAATTATTTTGAAGTCATTTCAAGGGAAAATATTTAAGTGTGAGTTCGCATCTGAAAATCAAGTAAAACACACTATGATTATTATGTCAACAAAGAAAAATTTTTTCCCCAATAGTTTTTTCACGCTTAGAATCTCCATCATTTTTAGAGGGTTTCAGCTCTTCGCGTATAATTCAAAACTCCTAATCGTACTTCTAAACTGCTCCTAAAAACTTTTTTTATGGGAATACTAACTGGTCTCGATGAAGGATTTTGGGGATTTTTTTGACTTCACTTCACGATTTTATCTTCAGACACTTAATCCTTAAAAGCGAAAATAGCAAGCTCTTGTTGCCCCTTTAAAATTGTGCATGATCTGTCAAGCGCGGATAAGAGTTGAAATTATTTTGAAGTCATTTCAAGGGAAAATATTTAAGTGTGAGTTCGCATCTGAAAATCAAGTAAAACACACTATGATTATTATGTCAACAAAGAAAAGTTTTTTCCCCAATAGTTTTTTCACGCTTAGAATCTCCATCATTTTTAGAGGGTTTCAGCTCTTCGCGTATAATTCAAAACTCCTAATCGTACTTCTAAACTGCTCCTAAAAACTTTTTTTTATGGGAATACTAACTGGTCTCGATGAAGGATTTTGGGGATTTCTTTGACTTCACTTCACGATTTTATCTTCAGACACTTAATCCTTAAAGCGAAAATAGCAAGATCTTGTTGCCCCTTTAAAATTGTGCATGATATGTCAAGCGCGGATAAGAGTTGAAATTATTTTGAAGTCATTTCAAGGGAAAATATTTAAGTGTGAGTTCGCATCTGAAAATCAAGTAAAACACACTATGATTATTATGTCAACAAAGAAAAGTTTTTTCCCCAATAGTTTTTTCACGCTTAGAATCTCCATCATTTTTAGAGGGTTTCAGCACTTCGCATTTAATTCAAAACTCCTAATCGTACTTCTAAACTGCTCCTAAAAACTTTTTTTTATGGGAATACTAACTGGTCTCGATGAAGGATTTTGGGGATTTTTTTGACTTCACTTCACGATTTTATCTTCAGACACTTAATCCTTAAAAGCGAATAGCAAGCTCTTGTTGCCCCTTTAAAATTGTGCATGATCTGTCAAGCGCGGATAAGATTTGAAATTATTTTGAAGTCATTTCAAGGGAAAATATTTAAGTGTGAGTTCGCATCTGAAAATCAAGTAAAACACACTATGATTATTATGTCAACAAAGAAAAATTTTTTCCCCAATAGTTTTTTCACGCTTAGAATCTCCATCATTTTTAGAGGGTTTCAGCTCTTCGCGTTTAATTCAAAACTCCTAATCGTACTTCTAAACTGCTCCTAAAAACTTTTTTTATGGGAATACTAACTGGTCTCGATGAAGGATTTTGGGGATTTTTTTGACTTCACTTCACGATTTTATCTTCAGACACTTAATCCTTAAAAGCGAAAATAGCAAGCTCTTGTTGCCTTTAAAATTGTGCATGATCTGTCAAGCGCGGATAAGAGTTGAAATTATTTTGAAGTCATTTCAAGGGAAAATATTTAAGTGTGAGTTCGCATCTGAAAATCAAGTAAAACACACTATGATTATTATGTCAACAAAGAAAAGTTTTTTCCCCAATAGTTTTTTCACGCTTAGAATCTCCATCATTTTTAGAGGGTTTCAGCTCTTCGCGTATAATTCAAAACTCCTAATCGTACTTCTAAACTGCTCCTAAAAACTTTTTTTATGGGAATACTAACTGGTCTCGATGAAGGATTTTGGGGATTTTTTTGACTTCACTTCACGATTTTATCTTCAGACACTTAATCCTTAAAAGCGAAAATAGCAAGCTCTTGTTGCCCCTTTAAAATTGTGCATGATCTGTCAAGCGCGGATAAGATTTGAAATTATTTTGAAGTCATTTCAAGGGAAAATATTTAAGTGTGAGTTCGCATCTGAAAATCAAGTAAAACACACTATGATTATTATGTCAACAAAGAAAAATTTTTTCCCCAATAGTTTTTTCACGCTTAGAATCTCCATCATTTTTAGAGGGTTTCAGCTCTTCGCGTTTAATTCAAAACTCCTAATCGTACTTCTAAACTGCTCCTAAAAACTTTTTTTATGGGAATACTAACTGGTCTCGATGAAGGATTTTGGGGATTTTTTTGACTTCACTTCACGATTTTATCTTCAGACACTTAATCCTTAAAAGCCGAAAATAGCAAGCTCTTGTTGCCCCTTTAAAATTGTGCATGATCTGTCAAGCGCGGATAAGATTTGAAATTATTTTGAAGTCATTTCAAGGGAAAATATTTAAGTGTGAGTTCGCATCTGAAAATCAAGTAAAACACACTATGATTATTATGTCAACAAAGAAAAATTTTTTCCCCAATAGTTTTTTCACGCTTAGAATCTCCATCATTTTTAGAGGGTTTCAGCTCTTCGCGTTTAATTCAAAACTCCTAATCGTACTTCTAAACTGCTCCTAAAAACTTTTTTTTATGGGAATACTAACTGGTCTCGATGAAGGATTTTGGGGATTTCTTTGACTTCACTTCACGATTTTATCTTCAGACACTTAATCCTTAAATCGAAAATAGCAAGATCTTGTTGCCCCTTTAAAATTGTGCATGATATGTCAAGCGCGGATAAGAGTTGAAATTATTTTGAAGTCATTTCAAGGGAAAATATTTAAGTGTGAGTTCGCATCTGAAAATCAAGTAAAACACACTATGATTATTATGTCAACAAAGAAAAGTTTTTTCCCCAATAGTTTTTTCACGCTTAGAATCTCCATCATTTTTAGAGGGTTTCAGCACTTCGCATTTAATTCAAAACTCCTAATCGTACTTCTAAACTGCTCCTAAAAACTTTTTTTTATGGGAATACTAACTGGTCTCGATGAAGGATTTTGGGGATTTCTTTGACTTCACTTCACGATTTTATCTTCAGACACTTAATCCTTAAAAGCGAAAATAGCAAGCTCTTGTTGCCCCTTTAAAATTGTGCATGATCTGTCAAGCGCGGATAAGATTTGAAATTATTTTGAAGTCATTTCAAGGGAAAATATTTAAGTGTGAGTTCGCATCTGAAAATCAAGTAAAACACACTATGATTATTATGTCAACAAAGAAAAATTTTTTCCCCAATAGTTTTTTCACGCTTAGAATCTCCATCATTTTTAGAGGGTTTCAGCTCTTCGCGTTTAATTCAAAACTCCTAATCGTACTTCTAAACAGCTCCTAAAAACTTTTTTTTATGGGAATACTAACTGGTCTCGATGAAGGATTTTGGGGATTTCTTTGACTTCACTTCACGATTTTATCTTCAGACACTTAATCCTTAAATCGAAAATAGCAAGATCTTGTTGCCCCTTTAAAATTGTGCATGATATGTCAAGCGCGGATAAGAGTTGAAATTATTTTGAAGTCATTTCAAGGGAAAATATTTAAGTGTGAGTTCGCATCTGAAAATCAAGTAAAACACACTATGATTATTATGTCAACAAAGAAAAGTTTTTTCCCCAATAGTTTTTTCACGCTTAGAATCTCCATCATTTTTAGAGGGTTTCAGCACTTCGCATTTAATTCAAAACTCCTAATCGTACTTCTAAACTGCTCCTAAAAACTTTTTTTTATGGGAATACTAACTGGTCTCGATGAAGGATTTTGGGGATTTCTTTGACTTCACTTCACGATTTTATCTTCAGACACTTAATCCTTAAAAGCGAAAATAGCAAGCTCTTGTTGCCCCTTTAAAATTGTGCATGATCTGTCAAGCGCGGATAAGATTTGAAATTATTTTGAAGTCATTTCAAGGGAAAATATTTAAGTGTGAGTTCGCATCTGAAAATCAAGTAAAACACACTATGATTATTATGTCAACAAAGAAAAATTTTTTCCCCAATAGTTTTTTCACGCTTAGAATCTCCATCATTTTTAGAGGGTTTCAGCTCTTCGCGTTTAA
>ARYC01018485.1:0-75366 GCA_000711775.1 Oxytricha trifallax
GCTCCTAAAAACTTTTTTTTATGGGAATACTAACTGGTCTCGATGAAGGATTTTGGGGATTTCTTTGACTTCACTTCACGATTTTATCTTCAGACACTTAATCCTTAAATCGAAAATAGCAAGATCTTGTTGCCCCTTTAAAATTGTGCATGATATGTCAAGCGCGGATAAGAGTTGAAATTATTTTGAAGTCATTTCAAGGGAAAATATTTAAGTGTGAGTTCGCATCTGAAAATCAAGTAAAACACACTATGATTATTATGTCAACAAAGAAAAGTTTTTTCCCCAATAGTTTTTTCACGCTTAGAATCTCCATCATTTTTAGAGGGTTTCAGCACTTCGCATTTAATTCAAAACTCCTAATCGTACTTCTAAACTGCTCCTAAAAACTTTTTTTTATGGGAATACTAACTGGTCTCGATGAAGGATTTTGGGGATTTCTTTGACTTCACTTCACGATTTTATCTTCAGACACTTAATCCTTAAAAGCGAAAATAGCAAGCTCTTGTTGCCCTTTAAAATTGTGCATGATCTGTCAAGCGCGGATAAGATTTGAAATTATTTTGAAGTCATTTCAAGGGAAAATATTTAAGTGTGAGTTCGCATCTGAAAATCAAGTAAAACACACTATGATTATTATGTCAACAAAGAAAAGTTTTTTCCCCAATAGTTTTTTCACGCTTAGAATCTCCATCATTTTTAGAGGGTTTCAGCTCTTCGCGTTTAATTCAAAACTCCTAATCGTTCTTCTAAACTGCTCCTAAAAACTTTTTTTTATGGGAATACTAACTGGTCTCGATGAAGGATTTTGGGGATTTCTTTGACTTCACTTCACGATTTTATCTTCAGACACTTAATCCTTAAAAGCGAAAATAGCAAGCTCTTGTTGCCCCTTTAAAATTGTGCATGATCTGTCAAGCGCGGATAAGAGTTGAAATTATTTTGAAGTCATTTCAAGGGAAAATATTTAAGTGTGAGTTCGCATCTGAAAATCAAGTAAAACACACTATGATTATTATGTCAACAAAGAAAAATTTTTTCCCCAATAGTTTTTTCACGCTTAGAATCTCCATCATTTTTAGAGGGTTTCAGCTCTTCGCGTTTAATTCAAAACTCCTAATCGTACTTCTAAACTGCTCCTAAAAACTTTTTTTTATGGGAATACTAACTGGTCTCGATGAAGGATTTTGGGGATTTCTTTGACTTCACTTCACGATTTTATCTTCAGACACTTAATCCTTAAAAGCGAAAATAGCAAGCTCTTGTTGCTCCTTTAAAATTGTGCATGATCTGTCAAGCGCGGATAAGAGTTGAAATTATTTTGAAGTCATTTCAAGGGAAAATATTTAAGTGTGAGTTCGCATCTGAAAATCAAGTAAAACACACTATGATTATTATGTCAACAAAGAAAAATTTTTTCCCCAATAGTTTTTTCACGCTTAGAATCTCCATCATTTTTAGAGGGTTTCAGCTCTTCGCGTTTAATTCAAAACTCCTAATCGTACTTCTAAACTGCTCCTAAAAACTTTTTTTTATGGGAATACTAACTGGTCTCGATGAAGGATTTTGGGGATTTCTTTGACTTCACTTCACGATTTTATCTTCAGACACTTAATCCTTAAATCGAAAATAGCAAGATCTTGTTGCCCCTTTAAAATTGTGCATGATATGTCAAGCGCGGATAAGAGTTGAAATTATTTTGAAGTCATTTCAAGGGAAAATATTTAAGTGTGAGTTCGCATCTGAAAATCAAGTAAAACACACTATGATTATTATGTCAACAAAGAAAAGTTTTTTCCCCAATAGTTTTTTCACGCTTAGAATCTCCATCATTTTTAGAGGGTTTCAGCACTTCGCATTTAATTCAAAACTCCTAATCGTACTTCTAAACTGCTCCTAAAAACTTTTTTTTATGGGAATACTAACTGGTCTCGATGAAGGATTTTGGGGATTTTTTTGACTTCACTTCACGATTTTATCTTCAGACACTTAATCCTTAAAAGCGAAAATAGCAAGCTCTTTTGTTGCTCCTTTAAAATTGTGCATGATCTGTCAAGCGCGGATAAGAGTTGAAATTATTTTGAAGTCATTTCAAGGGAAAATATTTAAGTGTGAGTTCGCATCTGAAAATCAAGTAAAACACACTATGATTATTATGTCAACAAAGAAAAGTTTTTTCCCCAATAGTTTTTTCACGCTTAGAATCTCCATCATTTTTAGAGGGTTTCAGCTCTTCGCGTTTAATTCAAAACTCCTAATCGTTCTTCTAAACTGCTCCTAAAAACTTTTTTTTATGGGAATACTAACTGGTCTCGATGAAGGATTTTGGGGATTTCTTTGACTTCACTTCACGATTTTATCTTCAGACACTTAATCCTTAAAAGCGAAAATAGCAAGCTCTTGTTGCCCCTTTAAAATTGTGCATGATCTGTCAAGCGCGGATAAGAGTTGAAATTATTTTGAAGTCATTTCAAGGGAAAATATTTAAGTGTGAGTTCGCATCTGAAAATCAAGTAAAACACACTATGATTATTATGTCAACAAAGAAAAGTTTTTTCCCCAATAGTTTTTTCACGCTTAGAATCTCCATCATTTTTAGAGGGTTTCAGCTCTTCGCGTTTAATTCAAAACTCCTAATCTTACTTCTAAACTGCTCCTAAAAACTTTTTTTTATGGGAATACTAACTGGTCTCGATGAAGGATTTTGGGGATTTTTTTGACTTCACTTCACGATTTTATCTTCAGACACTTAATCCTTAAAAGCGAAAATAGCAAGCTCTTGTTGCTCCTTTAAAATTGTGCATGATCTGTCAAGCGCGGATAAGAGTTGAAATTATTTTGAAGTCATTTCAAGGGAAAATAT
This sequence comes from Oxytricha trifallax, assembly GCA_000711775.1. Lineage (NCBI taxonomy): Eukaryota > Ciliophora > Spirotrichea > Sporadotrichida > Oxytrichidae > Oxytricha > Oxytricha trifallax. The sequence continues at coordinate 2,864 of ARYC01018485.1, forward strand.
TTAAGTGTGAGTTCGCATCTGAAAATCAAGTAAAACACACTATGATTATTATGTCAACAAAGAAAAGTTTTTTCCCCAATAGTTTTTTCACGCTTAGAATCTCCATCATTTTTAGAGGGTTTCAGCTCTTCGCGTTTAATTCAAAACTCCTAATCGTTCTTCTAAACTGCTCCTAAAAACTTTTTTTTATGGGAATACTAACTGGTCTCGATGAAGGATTTTGGGGATTTCTTTGACTTCACTTCACGATTTTATCTTCAGACACTTAATCCTTAAAAGCGAAAATAGCAAGCTCTTGTTGCCCCTTTAAAATTGTGCATGATCTGTCAAGCGCGGATAAGATTTGAAATTATTTTGAAGTCATTTCAAGGGAAAATATTTAAGTGTGAGTTCGCATCTGAAAATCAAGTAAAACACACTATGATTATTATGTCAACAAAGAAAAATTTTTTCCCCAATAGTTTTTTCACGCTTAGAATCTCCATCATTTTTAGAGGGTTTCAGCTCTTCGCGTTTAATTCAAAACTCCTAATCGTACTTCTAAACTGCTCCTAAAAACTTTTTTTTATGGGAATACTAACTGGTCTCGATGAAGGATTTTGGGGATTTCTTTGACTTCACTTCACGATTTTATCTTCAGACACTTAATCCTTAAAGCGAAAATAGCAAGATCTTGTTGCCCCTTTAAAATTGTGCATGATATGTCAAGCGCGGATAAGAGTTGAAATTATTTTGAAGTCATTTCAAGGGAAAATATTTAAGTGTGAGTTCGCATCTGAAAATCAAGTAAAACACACTATGATTATTATGTCAACAAAGAAAAGTTTTTTCCCCAATAGTTTTTTCACGCTTAGAATCTCCATCATTTTTAGAGGGTTTCAGCACTTCGCATATAATTCAAAACTCCTAATCGTACTTCTAAACTGCTCCTAAAAACTTTTTTTTATGGGAATACTAACTGGTCTCGATGAAGGATTTTGGGGATTTCTTTGACTTCACTTCACGATTTTATCTTCAGACACTTAATCCTTAAATCGAAAATAGCAAGATCTTGTTGCCCCTTTAAAATTGTGCATGATATGTCAAGCGCGGATAAGAGTTGAAATTATTTTGAAGTCATTTCAAGGGAAAATATTTAAGTGTGAGTTCGCATCTGAAAATCAAGTAAAACACACTATGATTATTATGTCAACAAAGAAAAGTTTTTTCCCCAATAGTTTTTTCACGCTTAGAATCTCCATCATTTTTAGAGGGTTTCAGCACTTCGCATTTAATTCAAAACTCCTAATCGTACTTCTAAACTGCTCCTAAAAACTTTTTTTTATGGGAATACTAACTGGTCTCGATGAAGGATTTTGGGGATTTTTTTGACTTCACTTCACGATTTTATCTTCAGACACTTAATCCTTAAAAGCGAAAATAGCAAGCTCTTGTTGCCCCTTTAAAATTGTGCATGATCTGTCAAGCGCGGATAAGAGTTGAAATTATTTTGAAGTCATTTCAAGGGAAAATATTTAAGTGTGAGTTCGCATCTGAAAATCAAGTAAAACACACTATGATTATTATGTCAACAAAGAAAAATTTTTTCCCCAATAGTTTTTTCACGCTTAGAATCTCCATCATTTTTAGAGGGTTTCAGCTCTTCGCGTATAATTCAAAACTCCTAATCGTACTTCTAAACAGCTCCTAAAAACTTTTTTTTATGGGAATACTAACTGGTCTCGATGAAGGATTTTGGGGATTTCTTTGACTTCACTTCACGATTTTATCTTCAGACACTTAATCCTTAAATCGAAAATAGCAAGATCTTGTTGCCCCTTTAAAATTGTGCATGATATGTCAAGCGCGGATAAGAGTTGAAATTATTTTGAAGTCATTTCAAGGGAAAATATTTAAGTGTGAGTTCGCATCTGAAAATCAAGTAAAACACACTATGATTATTATGTCAACAAAGAAAAGTTTTTTCCCCAATAGTTTTTTCACGCTTAGAATCTCCATCATTTTTAGAGGGTTTCAGCACTTCGCATTTAATTCAAAACTCCTAATCGTACTTCTTAACTGCTCCTAAAAACTTTTTTTTATGGGAATACTAACTGGTCTCGATGAAGGATTATGGGGATTTCTTTGATTTCACTTTGCAATTTTATTTTGAAAATTAATTTTATTAAAACATAACTAAAGAGGATAACGCTTTAGTCTCCCAGTATAATTCATAAACAAATTCTGAAAAATATAACTTAACTTAAAGTAAGTAGTTTAGTTAACAATAAGTTAAAATTTTTTTCAGAAGAGATATAAGAGATTATTGCTTATTGAATTATAGTATAAAATGGCAAGGATATCCAATAAAAACAAACTACAAATGAATAATTTAATGTTTTTAACATAAAAATTCATAGAGGCAATGATTACGATTTACCATTAATTATAAGTGTACCATTAATTATAAGTGTTAAACAACGAGTTGAGTCATAACTTAGACATCCCCAAAAAATTTGTAAGCTAAACGCAAAATAGAAAATGTATGCTAATTAACGAAGCAAGAGGCTCTAAAATGTTTAGTTTTTTATGGCAAATTTTAGATTAATAGACTAAGACATAAATACTTAGAATGATATAAAAGCCAATATTTTGTGGTGACTTACAAATAGTATGTGAAAACTTAATAAAAAGGAATACTATTAGAAAGTCTAAAAGTTGATTAAAATAATGTATGTAAACAAATTTAAAGTAGGCGCAGTAGAAATAGACAGAGAGCAGAGGTTAATGAACTCTGATTATTTTAAATCGAGGATAAGATCAAGATGTGTATAAGCTTTAATGATAAAGTAAGAACTATAATTAAATCAAGAAGAGTAGGATATAAGAATTAACAAGTAATGAATTTAATTATAGTATTTATTATTACGTTTAATAGAAATTAATATCGAATGAAAATTTTACATTGCATTTTCTTAACCTCAAGTTGTTTCCAATCTTTATACATGCCTTATTTTTCATGTAATTAGTAATTGAGAGATAGATACTTAGATTAATCTAAAGCTAAATCAAACTATTTCAATTAATTTTAATTGATAGCTACTATATTTAAACATTTCACAATGATAATGAGGGATTTATATAAATAATTTAAATTTATATTAAAGAACATTGATTATATTAGAATCGAAATTTTTGTATAAAACTATTTGGAGTTTACGAATGGCGAGCGTAAATAATAAACAATATCAAGATAACAGACAAATAAGATAGATTGTTTTTTTCTATTTTCTATAATTGTATGATGGAAAATAATAAGCTTGTTATGATATTGGTAAATAAGCATGTATATAAATATAATATTGTTCAAAGATTATGAATTTTAAATCTTAATGAATAAATATATAATAATATTGAAAACATTTTATTGCTAATAGCTAGAGATTATTACAAAACTATAGTTTATAATATGCTCTAACCGTAAATATTTTATGCTACTTCTTTGATGCTGCCAATTATTTAAAAATCTCTAAAATAATTGAATTTTTACGTATTTTGATTCTGATTAAAGCAGATATTTATATATTTTTGCCAATATAATCGTTGATGATTTCTTGTTTTATAAACCTGAACCAATATGATTTGCTACGTAAAATTAAATTACAAGTAGAAAATTCTAAAATATACTAGCTTATATATGATATAATTGCTTCTTTCATTGTTTTTAACTTATTTCATTAGTTATTCTTTTTTATAGGTTTTTTATTAAGTTTTGTTTAATACTGCATTAATTTCATAAAGTACTTTGCAAAATCTATTGTATAGAAATGTATATTTAATTTTATAAGTTCCTTTAATAAATCAAATATTATTGAGTCTTATAAGCTCCCTAGAAATTATTTTAAGCTAATACAGAAGCAAGAATTAGTAATTACAACAATTGAATCAGCAAATATCTATAATACCTTTCCACACTTTACTTCCTCAATACTCTTTTCATTTACTTCAAGTTACTTCTTCATTTCTTGAATTTTTTTTGCTAAAGAAATGCTTGTTATTCATTGAATCCATTATCACTATCTGAAGCTGAGACAAAATAATTGGTATCTAAGAATTGGATTAGCCCTCAAAATAGCACATCAAATTCAAATATATTTATAGAATTTTGAAAATACTTGTTTTTCAAGCATTTTTGATTCTATTGAAACATGCGCGACATTTCTTTGGATATCTTTTGTGTTTGTAACTTAAAAAAAGTTCATAAACTACCTCTTCATCCCACGATGCTCTAGTTATAATAATTTTGATATTTATGCTTCATTGGTTTTTTATGACAAAAGTTTAAAATGACTCTAAGACAGTTATTGTCTTTATCAACTGCAAACAAAGTCATAACAGTATTTTCATAAAAACTATTTGTCATTCTCCATTTTTAGTTTCTGTATCATATCAATAGTATTGTCCCTATGCATCTTTATGTCATTCTGAAAGATTATGCATTTCTCCTATTTCATTAATCTTTGGAATCTCAAGCATATATTATATGTTTTTAGAGTAGAAAAATTAGAATCAGCTTCTATTTTGTTTATCGAAATATTCTTAATCTTTTTCAAATAGTATAGAAAGTTAAGTATGATAGTCTCATGAAAAAGTTAACTAGAAAAGTAGTACTCAATGCATTTCATACAAATTTATTCAAAGAATGTAAAAATTTGGGTGAAAGAATAATAAATCTAAATTAACAACATATAATTAAAGAGATATATAAATTAGTGCTAAATACTTCAATCAACATAAATTAAACTTTTAAAACAAATTATTTATAAGTTAAAAAGTATTAGGTTATATTGCCTCGTATCTCTCAATTTATGCATCTAAGTTTTTAGTATTTTCCTAAATAGTTTTTTTTCACATAATTTTTTCATTCTAATTACGTTAAATTGAGTTTACTTTTTTCTATTAGTTAATGACCTCTAGAGTTAAACAATATTCCTTTTTCCTTTTTTATTCTCCGAATTTTTAATGGGTAATTTTTCTTAAATTTATGAAATTTCTTCTGTATAATATTAAAACTCCTCTGGTACTATTTTGAAATCTTTGATTGTTCATGAGTTTTATTTTTAAACATATTAAAAGAGAGGAAAATTAATCAAACAGTCATAATGGTATATGATTGAGTTGGTAATATTAACATATTTATTAGTTCTAATCACTAGTTCGAATTCTATTAAACCCAGTTTTTTTAAAAGATTAAATTAATCAAGTTTTTATTTAGTTTTACTTATTAGCTATATATTAATAAAAAAATTATCAATCACCCTTATTCTAATGTTTTTATTCTTTTATTTAAAAAATGATATAACTAAAAATTCTGAATGTGCAAATTTAAAAAGCTCCATTATACATAGAGCCAGTATTATAATGCTATTTAAATTAGTTCATTAATTATTTGAATTGAATTTGCTATGGACTATAAATAAGTTCAAATTATAAATTACAAAAATGCAGGAAATAAGCTAGTATAAAATAGAATGTATAATTTAAATAATCTAAATTAAAATTGGTAATTTATAAGAATAAAATAATTTTAGTATGAACGAAATCCCAAAATTTAACCAATTAATAAAAAAGGGTTTAAAACTTACTATAGTACAATAATTATATCATTTTTAGTATAAAAAGTTCTGCAAGCTACAACAATATGATTGAAAATTTAAAGAATAAAATTCAATAAAATAATGACAGTATAATTCAAATGTGATGCCTTCGATAGTTTGCCTATAACAACCTATAATTTTCTTCACGACAGTCAAATTTAAGCCATCAGAAGACAACCTTACTACTTCAATTTTTCTAAATTCTAATTTTTTTCTTTAAAAAAAATTGTATTAAGCTGTATTTTTAGTTGATCGTAGAGTTGAAACAGTCAACATTTGAGTTAATAAGGAAAATAGGTAACTTTCTTTTAAAAATGGGATTTTAAACTTTTTAAAAAAATAAAATTTTTTCTGCAAATCTTATATTTTTATACGAAAATTAACAAATTAAATCAAATTTTCTATCGAAAATGATCTAAATTTTTTTTTACAATAATAATTTTTCAATTATTTTATATTAAAGCTAAAACATACATTGACGAATATTAAATAGTAACTTAGCTCTCTTAAAGATTAAATTTTATAGCAAACTAGATTTTAAATTAAAATTTTTGTTTTTTTTCATTGATTAATTTGTACTCTATCAATGAGTTTCAACATACATTTTATTGTTTATAATTATTAGATTTTTCAAGATCTAATTTAAACTTATCTACTTCTTGAGAATGGTTAAATTGAAATATGCATCCCATCTTAAAAGATTAAATAACATAACGGTATTCTTATCTTATAACAAGAAATGCAATTTGTAGTTTTTTCATAAATCTTAAAAACTTACTTTCTGGTTTTTCTATTGCAAAATAGTGTTGTTATTGTACTTAAATTATTATTGCTTTATGGAACTATGTACTTTAATGCTAGCTCTTTAATATTGAAATCAGCAACATATACCCTCTCATCTTAAAAATAAAAATAGAAGATAGATTTGTTAACATCTAAATATTTCCTGTCATATTTCTTTTCTAGCATTGGTATTGGATCCAAGTTCTAAACAGTTGATTTCGATAAATTACATAAAACCTCATTATCGTTAGCAAAAGGACAACATCAGAAATTTTTATGGAAATCGCAAATGAAATTGTAAAAATTACTAAGTAATTCATGCTACCTTATTGAATGACATAAATATATTTTATTATTCAAATTTCTCCTGTTTTTAATCTTTTAAAACATAAAGATTAGACACTTAATTTCATTTTAATCGAAAGTTCCTTGATAAAATTGCAGAATCTTGCCATAATGCATAGCTTTGAATTGTAATGGAAAAACAAAAGGACATTTGAAGTTTGCTATTTTTCATCAATATAATCCATTTCTTATTTGTATCTTATTAAGTCTAGTTGAATTGAATGTAGAAGGAGTCAATGAGTAGAGTGGTGATGATCATCTTTGTTGACCTTATAAAGATTAATTTCTGTTGGCCAATGTTACTCATGATAGGTTGCACTTAAAAAATTTATGATAAAAAGAATTTGATAAAGTTAATAGAAAAAATTATTAAAAGGATATACAAAATCAAAATAATGGGAGCTTTATTATTTATGCATTATTTTTATAAATGTCATCATTACCTTAAATACATGCCCTTATTTCTTTTCATTCTGAAGTTTGTTAATGATTCAGTTTAAGTCTGCAATAACCTTGGTAGGTGAATCAAAAAAATATTAAACTTTAGGTAGCTCCTCGTAAGAGGCATGGCGTTTTCTGATGAGATATTTTTTTGTTTAAAATATTCTCAATCAAACACTTAAAAAGATGTAGTTATTTTATTAAAATTTATTATTTATATTTTATATAATAGAACAAATAGTTAACTAAATAACCAAACTCGATGGGTTGAATGTGTTAATCATATAAAATTTAAGTATTTTTATCTCCATTAAAGAAAGTTTTGCCACTCTGACTAAAAGGCTAAAAGAAACTTTTATCTAAGGTAAGACAAAACTTCTCAAATAATTTAAGCTAAAAAATGAACTATGGAAATTTATATTATATAATAAAATAATTAATATGAAAACACAATCATAAGATGTTTTAAGTTATAAACTAGAGTAATTTATTCTTAAATACAAGTAAAAAAAAACTAAAATTATTAATAAAAAATGTAATTAAACTTATATATGGTTGCCATTTTTGTATTATTTGACATTTATTAGGAATATCTAATTGATTAAAACAAGTTTGATAAGTTTTCCTTACAATAATGAGTTATGGATTTTATTAAATATTTACAATGATTTATATTAAGATTTATATAACCATTTTAATTATTTGTTCTAGTCTTGATTTTTGAATAATTTATAATTTACTTAGTTAAAACGTTTATAATTGTAATATACATTTTTTTTATAAATTATGATAATCAGTAAAATAAGATATGTGTTACATTTGAATAAAAGGAAAAGAGATTGATAATCTTCAAAGAATTTGACTATCTAATAATAAGAAAAAAAGTGTAGGAAAAATTGAATGTAATACTAAAAAAACTAAATTAAACATCTTCCATTAGGCTAGCATCAGCATTTAATTAAAAATTCAAATTACAGATTTAGGCTGTTTTTTATCAAACTCCCTAGAATTTAGCAATTTGTATTATATATTATATAGCTCTTGTTTTCTAATATTTAACATGAAATGTATAGATTTAATTAATTATTGTATCTAAAGGCTTTATTTAAATTTCAATGTTATTATTGCTAAAATAGAATTGATTTGGGGAAATTGAAAAATAAAATAAATAATTCGAATATATATTAATCTAACTGCCACTAATTAGAGAGGTCTGTAGATCAAAATTGATTCAATGTACTGGCCGTTATGTATATAAGTGTCCTAGTTACTAGTATTACCGGTTAGTGTTACTGTGATTTGCGGAAAAAAGACATTTGACACATTTGGCAGAGGAAATCATCAAATCTCCCATGTATTATAGAGGATTTGGCGGATTTGGCACATTTGGCAGGAGATTTAGAGAGAAATCAGTTTTAGAGATTTAATTGATTAATGCTAATAATAAAAAAATAAATTAAATTTAAAATTTGGCACATTTTGCGCATTTGGCACCAGTCAAATAAAAATGTTTAATATGTAATTAGAGATGATTAAGTGTGATTAATATCAAGTTTTAATTACTAAAAGTCGCTATTTTCTAAATAATTATATTAATTTAAATTAAAACACCAAATATCTTTAATGGGCAAGCAAATCTTTAAGATAGGTCACAAACACGCAACGAAGATAAATTTGAAGTTCCTGATCAACTGCAAGCTCTCGATATAGAACAACGTTCCTTTGATCAACGGCTCCGGAAATACGCTAGGGTTACGTGTGCAAGGTAGAATTTAAGGTGAGCAATCTCGGGTGAGTAATCATCGACTCGAAGAGCTGCTACAACGGTATTATGCTAGTTAGCATTCCACTCATCAAGAGATATCTCAAGTACATAACTAAGAAGTACATCAAGTGGCAAGATCTTGCCAGTATCGCAGACATGTTGCCGTCTAGAACAACTAATACGAACTCAGATACTTCAACATCGAAAGTGGTGAGACTGCAGAATGAACATCTTTTTCGCAGTCGTTATTTTCACATAAACCTCCTACTCTGTGTATCTCTACTCTCATAACCATATATTATATTTGCACACTATATTCTCTCATAACTAATTATTAAAACTTGATATTAATCACACTTAATCATCTCTAATTACATATTAAACATTTTTATTTGACTGGTGCCAAATGCGCAAAATGTGCCAAATTTTAAATTTAATTTAATCTTTTATTATTAACATAATCAATTAAATCTCTAAAACTGATTTCTCTCTAAATCTCCTGCCAAATGTGCCAAATCCGCCAAATCCTCTATAATACACGGGAGATTTGATGATTTCCTCTGCCAAATGTGTCAAATGTCTTTTTTCCGCAAATCACAGTAACACTAACCGGTAATACTAGTAACCAGGACACTTATATACATAACGGCCAGTACACTGAATCAATTTTGATCTACAGACCTCTCTAATTAGTGGCAGTTAGATTAATATATATTCGAATTATTTATTTTATTTTTCAATTTCCCCAAATCAATTCTATTTTAGCAATAATAACATTATAAATGATTAGTATTTGGGCCAAATATAAAAAGAAACAGACTATATTTTTAGGTTTTCTTGCACACTAATTCTTGAAAGATTTTTACCAGTTTATGAGACAGACTTTAGAACCGATTATTTTCTTCAATTCAATTGATTTTAAATTCAGTTTCTATTCATTTTTATCATAATTGATAAGATTATTTAAGCATTGTAATTTTTGTAAGATTAATTTCATAGAAACAGAAAATATTATTTGTTTATCTAAATTAATTTTAGTTACTTCTGCAGTGAATCAGGCATGACTTTTCACAATCTTATGAAAGATTAAAAAAGTATTTTTTAACAAAATTTCATTATAAAAATGAAGTTAATTTATAACCTCATAAAATTCCTGCCTTAACAATTTGATGTACAACAATTTAAATAATCTTATTGTATATTGTTTCATTGGTTATGGATTCTTACATAATTCTTCAAAAATTAGTTATGATTATCTTGGAAGTTAAAAATATTAATAATCACTAGTGATATATTTTAGATCCATCATAATGAAAATTTCTACAACTAACTTTAAGGGTAAACATAAAAACTATTCCAAATAATTTATAGAAAATTTCCTCCTTTAAATGGTATATTTTTGATGATAAAGAGTTTTGAATTATTACTTTACTTTTAAATAGATAATTTACAGAAAACATATACAGTAGCTATAAATTGAAGAAACACTTCAATAACTATAGTTCTCAACTTTGTAAATGTGCTTCTACTCAATTTTAATATTGAGGGCTGCTAAATATCACTAACCCATGAAATCAATTTTAGTCTTCATTCCATAATTAACAAAATCTGTTATGCTTTGGCAGTAAAAAACTTAACATAAGGCGGCTAAGAGTTCTGTGCTTAATGATTTGACACATTAATGTGTAAATAAAAATCATAAAAATATTTAGCTGCCCAATAATATCGAATGCAGAAGCTAAATTATCCAAAAGCAATAGAAAAGAAAAAAAGTAAAAATAAAAATTTATGTTTATTTATTTCCAATTAAAAAAAATAAAACATTAAAATAATAAAAATACCTACTTACTAATAAACTATAACAATATGTTTCTTATGTTTAAATTAAAATATTGTTTTGCTTACAATTAAAGCACTATTTATTTACAATTAAAATAATTTAAAATAAGTTGTAAAAAATAATACTTTAAATATTTTTATCAAGTTTAAAAAACATTTTTAAAATGCAGGTTAACTTATTTTTATAGCAAGAAACACGTTAATGTCCTAATATTCAAAGCCGCTAATTTCTTAATATTAAAAGCATAGAATACAAAAAAAGATATATTTAGTGTGAACTCAAGAAATGGTCCACAATAACATTTAATTTTAGAATGTATTGCTGCGTATAAATATAAATATATAATTAAAAATTTCATAAGATTTTACAAGGATGATAATTGGATTCGAAATGATGGTGGCACTGAACCAAGATTATTTGACATTAAAAAATACTTCTAAAATTGTTGGTATAAAAATTCATAAATTAACCATAAAACGTGGTATATATATTGAAAAGACCACGAAACTCTATTTATACTGGATATTTTAAGTACGAAAATCAATAGTAAACACTTTTTAATAAATAATGACCAATATTAATAAAATGCATTAAAAATGGTGAATTTCAAAATAAAAATGCAAAACTAATAATTTAAAAATATTATAGCCTCTAATTAGGAAAACATTCAGATCTAATTATATCCTAATTATTAAACAGCCTTATATATTAAACATTGTGATTAAATATACCTTTTAACTGAAACACTAATTATTATTAATGGGGTCTGTTAATATTTATAAGTATTTCACCAATACAAAAAAAATCTTATTCCGTGCAGTGTTTCTAGTTGTTGCAGCTACAACTCCAAAAAAGATATCTTCAGAATATCTTTTTCAAAACTATCTGTCCATCAAACAACATTTGCAGATTAGAGTTAGCTGGGTAAATTAACCTTCCTAAGTTCTCAGCTAATGTATTGTTAATATTAGCACCATTCTCAAATTTATGAAAACTACAGCTATCCTAATTAAAGATAAGAAATAGACTAAATTCAATTTACATTCTTTATTTTCAATTTTGAGTCACTAAAAATAAAGCATAGATTACAATAAAATTTAGATTGCTCTACTTATGCCTCTAATTGTTAAATATTTTTGGATATTGCGCACAGAAAGAGTCAATAATATATGGTAATAATAGTAGGATTTACATTTTAACATACTGTTGGGTATTCTGATACAACAATATTAAAGTTGATGCACAGGACTCCGGCAAATATTGACTTTTCAGAGTATTTAGCAAATAATGAAGCTTAAATTTTCAATGGTTTTATCTTTCGAGGAAATAACATAACGAGCAGTCTTGGTTGTAGGGGGTTATTAGGAGGTGCAATTAAAATTAAATCCGTCAAAATGATAGACAAGAGTTAATTGGCAAATGACACATTAACTATGAAGTAACTATCTACAAATGATTTAACAAGAAGATATTAGGTTGACTATGATTACTTTGTACAAGAAACAATAAATTTCTAATAAATTAGAAAGTAATAGGAAATTCTTTTCTTTAAAAACAATATCGTGTAACTTAGTACGATTGCATCCTTTCATAAACCCGTTAATACAATTAACTTTCTCAAGTTTAAGTAGAGAATTTTATTATAAGCTAAATTTTTGATATATAAACATTTGACTTAGAGTTTCTAGGAATATTTAAAAAAAGTCAATTAGTAACTACAAGTGATGAGTACACATTCCTGATGCTTCATCTCCAATCTTAGACATGAGCAAATTAAAATGCAGTGCTATTTTATTATGGATTGAGTAAGTTGAGTTTCAAAAATGTTAAGTTAAGTTTGATGAGTAATTACAGCTTTTTACTCAAAAACAAAAATTGATCTTTTATACTTGGATTAACATTATGGACTGTTCTACCATGGAACCATCAATATTGAAGCTAACTTAAGTTTTTATGACACTTCTGAATTTAATTCATTTAATGACGACTATTATAATGAGCATAATTTGTTTAGTAATGGCTATGCAACAATTCGTCTCTAGATAAGATTTTATAAAGCAAGCAATGCAAATGTACAACGAGCAGAGATGATCAGCTGACTATCAAAAGTATTTCTATTTTAATACTTATAGAGAATTCTGATTCAAGCATTCCCATAAATTTCAATCAAAATGACATCTCAAAGAAGATTAGATCACTCTTGATAACTTAAACATAGATACACTTAGAATTACCAATATGGTTAGAAGCATCTTCAACGTCTATTCTCAAACTCTAATTATATTAAATCTATTAATTTGATGAAATTACAATCTAAATTGGTAATGATTTTACAGAATAAGCTTTGTTCAACTTATAGCTGAGACCATATATGAATTCTGAAAATAAGTAAGTTATTGATAGTGTATTAGTGTAAAATTGCTATATTTTCAGAAATATACAATGTAAATATCAGCAAATTATTTTATGTTAGCTATTGAGAAATTCTGGATGAGTTATTCACATCAATTGATACGAAGATCCTTAAGTTATTATAAAAGATAGGGATTGCACAGATACCTCGTCATAAGCATCAGCATTAATTGCCACTTAATGCAGAGGACATGATAATTTTAATTGAATATGTGAGTTTAGCCTAATTTTAAGTTTAAAATTAGGCTCTACTCAAGTTTTTATCAATACAGGAGTTGTGAAAAATTGTGGCTCTAAAGAAAATAATTATGATCAATTTACTAGTGATAAATCATATTGTTAAGAAAAAAGAAAACCAAACCTATTATTAAAAAAATGTGGGCTTATTTTTGTATGCAGATAATTCAGCTTTAGAACATTTGAAGATTGTTCTAACTGACTCATACTTTGAAAAATTCTCAATCTAAAATTAAATATCTGATTTCTAGTCTTATTACCTCCTATACTAGGAAAAGCATTTACATTAATTAAAAAAAAAGTAATTTAAACCTAACTATTGAGAGGGTGACCTTCCAATAGTTAATTTGTAATGAAAATAGACCTGCTTTTAAAATAATTTAAACTTTGGCTAATGTAAATCTCAATTTATCTGATCTAACTTTTAAAAATATAATTCTGCAATTTATCGTGGGGGGAGGGTGCTATTCATCCAATCAACATCAACCTAAAAATTTAAGATATAGAGTTTGATTCAAATTAAGCTGGCTTTGATGGGTCTATATATTTTGATAAATGACTGGAAATAAAATAAACATTTAAAATATAAGAGTTTTAACTTCAACTTCCTAATTAAAGGAGCGTTTGCTTTTATAAATGATGGGGATAGCGTTAGAAATCTAAAAAGGAATTTTTTTTTAAAAAATTTCAAATAAAATCTAGTTATACTCCAATTTGATAACTACAATCGGACCAAGTACTCTTCTTTATGTTAATACAATAAACAACGTGGTTTTAAACATTCTTGATACTAACTTTTCAAATTTTCTCCGAAAAAACTTAAACGAGGATTAATTTAATTAAATAAGAGCTTTAAGAAAAGTTTTAAGCTTTCATATCATAATTTAAATATAACTTGCTTATTGACATCGGATCTAGAGGATTCGTAAGTCTCTGAAAATTTACATAATTTGAGGATTCCATTTAGTGAGCTTTAACTTTTATAAAATTTTCTCTATTTCAAACTCTTTGCTTGATGTTAACTCATAAAAACAGAAAATCACTAGTTATTGAAAATTTTACAAATAATAACAGTTTTTCAAATAATAGCTTTGCATTTGGTTCTCTAAATGCTTGTAAATCAAAAGATTTAGAAGTAGAAAGGACAATAAGTTTTCTTAATTTTTATGGATAATGGGTATAGGTTTCGCTTAATTGACTCTAATAAAAACGGATAAAATGGCTTTATCAAATCAATTTCTAAGGTAAATCGAATAAGTTTACTAGAAGGGAGACTTATTTTACAAATGTTACTTCCTCTTGATAAGGCAGTCTAATAAATGTACATAGTACAAACAATATTATTAGTAAATTCAGTAAATTCAAGTCATTAAAATCCACATAAGTTGATGGAATTTTCAATATAGTTTCAGAAAATAGTACTGATATATCTGTAACAAACTTGACTAACCTCGAAAAAATTAATTGCAATAACTCTGTGGAGCTTTCTACCTAGACTCCTAGATAGCTATTATTAAACTGAAAACATGAAAATAACAAATCTTCTATGTATTAAGTCAGGTGCTTTCATTTATATATTCAATCTTTGTACTGAATTCATGAATTTCACAAAATCATAGAGTAAGATAGCAGGGATCTACAAATACAAATAAGGTCTTTCATGGATGATGAAAGTTAAACTTAAGTAAAAGCAGAGATAAGGTTATTAAACAATTAAATCTAACTTAGTTACACAAATGTTGATTCAAATGTAATTTATATATTGCTCCTAATCTAGGTCAGAGTATCCAATTTACTGGGAGTTCAGTATTCTTAGACAACACATAGTAGCTAATGTTAAAACAGTTTGAAATGTTTTCATGGATACATATTTGCCTAATTTTGATTCGAATTTTCTATCTTAGAATCAATAGCACTTTAGTTGATACTTTATCAAATTTTAGCTTTAATACTCTTCTGAGAAATTTATACTGTGACTGTTATTCAATAGTTTTAAATTAATCTGGATTTTGAATAACTTAAGAAATATGGACCTTTAGTTTTTATGTATAACTCTGTATAGGTACTGCATAGGTAACCTTTAATAATATTCTTTATTGAAACTATAAACATCTAAAGTTAAGAAGGTGCTATCTTTGCGAATGTGACAGGATAATTAAGTTTGAAGAATTTATAAAAGTCAAGTAAGTTGCACTTTCTTTTAACTATTATTGTATATTCTATTCTTAATAATTATATTTTTATTATTATTATTTAAATTTCAATTATTATCAACGCCTTAAAACATTTTTAATAAATCTCAGCCCACAAATTATTTCTAATGTTTTAAGTACTTTTAGTGTAAATGATTTGAAATTTATTCTGTAAATTTTGATATTATTTTTGTTCATTATATTGTATTTTTTACTTTTATTTTCCTTTTCAGTATAGTTAATTCCTTTTGTTTTTTTTAGATATAGTCCAAATGGCTTTTATAAGGTTCCTATTTAATATCTTGAATGATATTGATGGACCCTTTATATTTAATAGGGATAATTAGAACAATGTTCTAAATCCTTTTCTATAATTCATAATTATTTTTGGAAAATAACTTCTAAAATTCCCTTGCATGACAATTACTTAAAAGTTTGTCAAGCCATACAATTATTTTAAAGGTTGTAAGGCCATTTAATTTTCTAAAAGACTGAAAGACTTCTTAACTACAGCATATTGATATATTTCTTAGAATCACAAATCCTGATTAATAATAAATGTTTTCAGATTTTAAAAGGTTCACCTGACTTCAAAGAAGCCATCAGGATGTATTAATAATCTGTATAAGAATGACTTTATTTAACTTGATTTTTATGAAATATTATTTTGAAAAAGTTCCATTTGATAAATAAAAGCAAATAAAACAGACTGATTTATACAATCAAATAACTCTGACTTAATTAAATAATTGAATTAAGTTTAATATGCAATACATAATCACTTTACGACTGTGAATTATTTATTCTGGGAAACTTGTAAAATTGAATATCACAAACTCATCATTAGTTGGAGCTTATAGTAATGGTCAGGGCAATTAATGTACTCAAATCATTCAGATTCACAAAGAATTTTCGCATTTTCAGTATTTAAAGAAATTCCAAAATATAAAATAAACGATGATTATTTTGTAAAAGAGAATTTTTCAACAACTTCTCATTCATTTACTTAAATGGAACATAGCAGGTTTATTTAGTAAATAATACTTATTAATTTTGCAATAATGCTTCAATAATCAGTGTTTAATACTAATTAACACATCATTTGAAGATTAGTATTCCCAACATTATAATATTTCCGCAAATTAAGGAGGAAATTTTTACTTTTAAATTCATATGGTACTCAGATAAATTCAAAACTCACAAATGTCTAGGCTCGATATGGGAGTTTATTTTGTTTATGGAAAAAACAAACAATTCAGATTAAAAATTTAAGAGCTCTTAACTTTAAAGTTGGATATGATGGCGGATTTATACACAACGAAATCAACGACCGGAATAATCTTCTAACATTACCATTACGGGCAATGTAAATTGAGAATATATAAGAATGTATAGGTGGTCTTTGAGGTTTTGGGTAACTAGTAAGAAAAAATATCAACCATAATTTTTCAGGAATAGTTCATGCAAATATTTTTCAGTCTTTTGGAAAAATAGCATTTCTTTTTTGCGAAAATGAGAATCCTCTGATTCTTCAGAAAAGCATATAAATTGAATTATAAGTTTGGGTACTGGTTCTGTATTGATTTCAACAAAGACGAAGCATTAATTTTTATTGATAACCAAATAAACTGTATTAATTAGACTTTCTCAATTAAATAGCAAATAAATACTTGCTCAAATTTCAAGCAAGCTTACGAAATGTAGTAGAATACCACATTAACTAGAGAATCAGGATTTTATATATTGTATTAACAACCATTTCACCAACTGCATGTATGGATTTAAAGGTGGCATTTTTAGTATTGATAACACAAACTTCAAAGATGTCAATTCAACTTATGCCAATAATTCAATATATTATGGAGGAGTGGTGTATGGTGGAATTCTTAGCTTCAATTTGAGAGCACTCGATTCGTAATAATTTCAGTGACTGTGGAGGTGAGATATCCCTATTTGATTATTCAAATGTATTACTTGACAAATATTTTAGTAAATTAATAAAATGTGTATAGGTAAGTAGGATTCTTTCAAGTTGATATATACTCAAATTTGTATGAAGATGATGATGAAGTATCAGTAACAATTATTTTATTTGAATCAATAGAGGAAGATGGATAAGAGTGTATTGAATATCCTGAAGTATTCATTAAGTTTTAAAATGGTGCTAATATTAACAATACATCAGCTGAGAACTTAGTAAGTATAATTTACTCAGCTAACTCTAATATCCAACTATTTTGATGGACAAATAGATTATAATTATACTCTGAAGATATCTTTTTTAGAGTAGCAGCTGTAACAGCTAGAAACACTGCGCGGAATAAGATTTTTTAGTATTAGTGAAACATTTAAAAATTTTAACAGACCCCATTAATAATAATTACTGTTTCAGTTGAAAGGTATATTTAATCACGATGTGTAATATATAAGGCTGTTTAATAATTAGGATATAATTAGATCTGAATGTTTTCCTAGTTAGAGGCTGTTATATATTTAAATTAAAAGTTTTACATTTCTATTTTCGAAATTCACCATTTTGAATGTATTTTATTAATAGCTCTAGCTGATTTTTTTGTATTAAATTAGTATTAAGTAAAATGGGTAGTGCTATTAGTAATGAATTTTATCATTAAAAATAGTTAAATCTATAAATATATTATGCAATTTAATAAATCAACCATGAAATGTGGTCCTACTAAGACCACTAACTCGATGAATTCTAAATACTTATAGAACAGTAATCAACAGTAAAGACTTCTCGGGTGCTAATGTGCATTGTTTTTTAATTATAATATTCTTAAAATAAGAAATAATGAAAAAATTAATTTAAATTCAGATTTATTAAATAAATATTATAGAAATTTGAAAGCTAATTTAAATCAATAATTAATAATTTATAAATTGGGTCAATAAGCTACTTAATTTTTAATTTAAGTAAATAAGAAATTTTAATAACATTAATAAAACTATAAATTTATTCTAACAGCTCTAAATGGGGACTTTTTTCAGTGATTAAGCAAACGTAGCCCTAGTGAAGAGGAAGACAGGAGAGTACTCGAATCAGCCCAGAGTAGCGACCACCCATCATGGCGTGGCAGGAGGGTCTACCAGAAGTCTACAGTTCATAAGAATAAGATAGTGCTACCATTGATGTAGAAATTACCGAGCTACATGCCATTGCAAAAGAAGACATCGCAAGGCTGCCATAATAGCATATCACCTCTGTATGATTTATAGATCACTCTACCATCTCTGGCAATACCTACAGCATCAGGGGCTCATTCAAGGATTGAAGGATGGTGATAGCGTTTGCAAAGTAGTCCTTCATTGAGTTAGAAGATCATGGTATGGCAACTTTAATAGGGCTGTATAATATAAACGCAAGGACTGAGAAAGTAATAGTGAAAGAAAGCCTTGTATTCACTACTTCCTTAGATGGCTTTATTATTAAATACTTGCAACATGATACTCACTAATACACTGGTACTTTAGAGCTTAAGGCAACGCAAGAATGGTTAGCAAAATAGGAGGTGTCGAGGGAATCCTTTACATGTCTTCCCTAATAATCCTCAACTCATCAATCGAACTCCTCTAGACAGAATAAGAATCCACCCATGGTATCCCACCGCATACATAGGAAAGAGAAATGATTTCTAGAGGATATGGCAATTGCCTAGAAAGATTCGTAAATTTTCTTAATCAACAACATCGTTACAATTACCAATGATATATGTTTAGAGCGCTCGCTCAATGCCATAGGTGGTCTTAGAAAATTTTGGTGTTAACTTATCTCGTCCCTTTGGATAGATGTTTGAATTGGAGATTCCATCTCCCTAGATAATTTAATGGAGAATCGCGTTGTCTCACTTGCAGCCCCAATTTCGAAATTTCGCCCCTTCTTCGTTTGCAATACTGTTTTGAAAAATGGCGAAGATGCCTAAGGTGAAGACCAGCCTCCAGATGCTGAATTAGTAAAGGGGGAGAAGAGAGACTCGTGAATGTGGGTGTTATTTATGATGGAGATCCAGAGAAGTGTAAGAGCAGAGACGATGGCGATGGCAACTACTGAAGAGGATGCATAGTCGACTACAGAAGCTGCAGAGATGGTTGAGATGGCTTCAGAGGACAAGACGATAATTGCAGATGACTTGAAGGTAGACCACAAAGAGATAGATCAGAGAACTAACAATACAGGAGAGATCAGCAATGTAGGAATCGCTGGAAGCAAAGGAAGAGCTTGGAAAGATTTAGATAACAAAGAAGCAAAGGTGATTGTAAGATTAAGATGACAAGTCAAACCAAAAGAAAAATGATATTTTTGCTAAGTTAAAGGATAAATCAAAGATTATTTTTAAATTAAAGGTACGTAAATGAACTGCTGAAAAAATATACAGAATTAAGCAAATAATACATATACAATTATTTCACATTTATAATTTAGAATCATTTTAATTTATTATTATTTCACCCAAATTTTCACACAATTATATATTTTTTCCTTTTTATAGACAGAATTATTTATTTTACT
The DNA here is from genome assembly GCA_000711775.1 of Oxytricha trifallax. Classification (NCBI taxonomy): domain Eukaryota; phylum Ciliophora; class Spirotrichea; order Sporadotrichida; family Oxytrichidae; genus Oxytricha; species Oxytricha trifallax. Next base: position 23,043 of record ARYC01018485.1, read on the forward strand.
TATATTATTGTTTTTAATGAATATAAAATAAAGTTCTTTTTTATTTAAATATTGATAATTTAGATATTAATTTTCTTTAAGTGGATTATGCATTATCAAAAATATTTATACTTTTTAAATTAAAGTTTAATTTTCATTTTTTTAAAACACAAAGTTTAAATTATAATATATTTATATTGTGAAATTTTATTGTTAATTTTATGTTATGTTTGATTAGACTTAAGCATATTATATTAGAATCATTTTATATTAAATTAATGCATCACCATTATTCTATAAGTTGTTGATACGTCACATTCTTATTAAAAGTTTGTGATGAATTTAAAATGTTAGATAATTGTTTGAAAGATGCCATCAAACATTTTAACAGAAATTTAAAAGGGTAAATATCATCATAAAATATCTTTCTCTTCGTTTGATCTTAATTATGGCGCCCTGAGGTTGGATTAAAAAGGAGTTTTAGTTAAAAAATCTTTAATATTAATTAAGAAGTAACTAAAAGAATGTAGTTTTAATGATCCTCATTACTAATCATTAGAGAGTAGCTTATATATCCATCTAAATAACTGAAAACAAATTATTGTAAATGCTTTGGAATTTTCTCAATAACACCCAGCTTCAGTTACTTAATAACAAGAATCTTTACCAATAATATAGTTTTACAAATGGTAAACTATCACAAGTACTCTGATGTATATTAACAACTGCAAGATTGTTCAGGAAATTTTTATCCCACAGGTATGAGCAAGACGACGTAAAGAAAAGCTGGTTCATATAATACCTACAAGGGTTATATACAAAAGTTTAGAGGCTCTAACATAAAAGAAAGAAATGATGATTTTGACAAGATCTGAACCTTCAGAATTAAACAGTCTGAATTTATTATATATATATAATTGATAATTTTAAATTACATTAATTAATTTTATAAGAAAATACATAAATGAAAAAACACAAGGATCTAGTTATTCAATAAACTTTTTATATCACAAAATCATATATAAAATTATTTCTTAGCAATAGGCATCCACAAGAGTTGTGTCAGAAACAAGTAAAAATTCGACAGAAGACAGTTTAGAAATGCATATTCAAGCACAAGTACTTTAAAATGAAATATTTCAGTTAAATAACAATACAAAAGACAATGATATTATTTATGTTCATGGCAACTCTAATATTTATAAGTTTCATTATTTCCATTTTTTTCTATTCATACTTTTCTCTTATTTTTCATAAATAGTGCTAAACTATAAAAAAATGGATTCGTTATCAAGAATGTTTTTATCAATGAGTTGACACTTAACAGTCATTTGAATAGGTACATATATCTCGAATATTAAATCAATAATTTAGTTTAGTAAATAAATTATTTTATGAATATTAAACTTCAAAGTTTAAGTTTTAATTAGCAAAATCTTGAAATATACCAAAGCCTTACTCAGCTATGGCATTAAAACAATTTACTCTTCTATTTAATAGCATAATACCAATAACAGTCAATTTATATTAGATCTTAGAAAAGTATGAAGCAAGAATACTTGATTGCTTGCCTAACTTCAACAGCTTATTGCTTAGAAGAGTCTAGTATTAATTGTTTAAACCTCATGAAGTCATAAACCTTTAATTTAAATATATCAACATCACAAATAAGTACAGTAAATTCCTTAATATTCTTAAGATTAAACTGTTTATTATCCAATATTGTGCTATATTATAAAGTCAATTGAATAAATGCATAGTTGTTCTAAATATTATATCAATTTAGATTTATTTAGTGTATTGGTTCAAGTTATCAAGCTACAACTTGTTTTTATTGAGAAAATAGGCCATATTTGTTATTAATTTAATTATCAGATTTTCTATTGTTGCGTATTAATAGATATTAAGAATCGTAGAAATCATAAATTTATTAATGATTGAAAATAATGTCAATAAGATATTCAATAAAAGAATAACAAATTAATAAAATAAAAATTAATATAATATTAATTATAAATTTAGCACTGTAGTAGTGTAAAGGAAGATTTTCGTAGTGAAATAGATTAGTGATAGTTAGAAATAGAAAAGAGAAATAACACCATATTAGCAGTAATTGTTTATTGGAACTAAATTTTAAGTCTTTAATTAATTTTTCGCTAATTGCAATTTAATAAGAGGTAAATTAGTCAAAATTATAAGAGGGATTTATCAAATAAATCAAGTAAAACTTGCACTAAAAAATACGGTATCTTAGAGGAGTAGATAAAATACATTTACAAAGAACAGAATAGAGTGGAAATAGTATAAACCTCATTATTTGAATTTGAAATAATTCTAGAATTTTAATTATAATTAACTAATTGGTAGGTTCATCCTTAATTGTTTCATACTAATATATGTATAAAAATGGCTTCCTTAAGATATTTAAAAACTACCCAATCTGAGACTGTGATTTGAGTTTAATTTTATTCATAATATCCTTATTACCTTAAATTGCTATTTATCTCTAATATCCTTATTTAATAATTAAAATTTACATACACATACAGCCCATTATGCTTAAACCTTATAACTGGATTTTGAAACAACAATCCTAACTTCATCTTGTAGTCAACAGATCTTGACCAGCAGTTGCATGATTCCACACGTGTGGGCCTTCTTCGCATCTTCAAACATTTCTGACGACATCATATTTGAAGACATCTAGATGCTAGACAAAATGATTTTTAGCACTACATCATCCTTAAAGATTTACGATATAATAGTGACCATCTTCGGCGACAACGCTACTAAACGATTAAAAGCAAAAAATAAACACTTTAATTTTTATATAAAAAGATTTCAATTAAACTAAACAACATATTACAAGGACATGGTAGACCAAAGTATCAAACTTGGATTATCGGTACGCAAGCTAACTTTCTAGTGAGATCCTTCCTGTCTAAACGTGGTGGTACATGATGAAACGATGGAAGATACCCTAAAATTAAAGTTTGGAAATATAGTAGGATTTGTATTTGAAGACGCATCCAAGGTTTTTGGTAGGAATTTTATGTAAAAAAAATAGACAAAAGTACCAACAGGCATTGATGATTAACAAATAGAAAAAACTTCAAAAATCTAAAATAAATAAAGATAAGATAGAGATATCGCCCTCTATACAACAGCCAGGTGCTTACTTAATAAGGAATCTTTTGTCTCTCTAAGACTATATATAGAAGACTTATAATTAGTTTTATTCTAGTATAGATGAGGATCAACTAGGTATATGTACTGTGGACTCAGAGAAAGGTGTCTTAACCACTGCAACAAAGAGTAGCATCATTATTATATAAAAACAATGTATATCGAAAAAGTAAGAATAAAATGTAAATAATACTATTTTTTATCAAGCTATAATTATGAAATCACTAATATTTAAAATTATTAAACTTTTACTCATTCTTAGCCACTTTTAATAAGTGACGGTTGAAACAATTAAAAATAAATGTTTATGGTTTGTAACTTAAAAGCCTAAAAATGATTATTTTATAATATATATATTTCATAAAGTCCTTATTCATTTATTTACTTAAATTTTGCTAATTGTCTTGGTTTAAATAAATTGCTCGATGCGACAGTTCCAGGATGAATTAGCTTTCAAGATGGTTTAAGTTTAGGAAATATGCTAAAAGATCCTGTCTAATAGAGAGAGGTTAATCATTAAGATCTAGTTGCTTCATTAACTTGGTACATTAAACAATTTTATTTATATAGGACATTCCATCTCCCTGCATTTTACAACGTAGGATCGCATGATGCTCCGGCAGCTCCCCATCTGATAATTCCCCATGGTATAGTTTGTAATTTAATTCGATAAAAAACGCCTAGATGGCTAATTTCAAGACCAACTTCCAGCTGATAAATAAGTGAAGAGGAGTGATGAGAAATTCCCTAAAGAGGATGTTATTAAGTAAGAAAAGCTATTGAAGTGCGAGAGAATAGACAATTATGATGACAACTGCAGAAGAGGATCAGAGTTAGCAGATGAGGATGAGAGGTGATAGAGGTAGCTTTAGAGAACATTCCTTGAAGGTAGGCCACAAAGAGATAGATTTGAGTAGTAATTATATGTTGATGATGAAGACGAGGGTTTCAACGAGTCAGAACAAATCTACAATATATTGGTAAAATGAATTAAAAATGACGATGGCCTGAGCCCACATTGGATTATTCAACCTGGCTAACAGCAAATTAAAAGCAAATAACATACATGTTTAAGCAAATAATAAACATGATGACGGCAGATTTGATTGATTACAATAGTTTGAGATAAAATCATGAATGGATAGTAAGACTTTCTATAAGTTAAGCTAAATTTTAGGGTCTGTTTTAATTAATAACCTTCTCTTTAACAATAACTTTTTCTATTATTTTCAATTAATACTTTCATTGCACCTTATTTTCACGCACATTTAGTAAATTAATTGAGTTATTTTTTTATTTATTTATATTATTTATGAATTATGAGTCTTAAGCAATTTATTGTTATAATGTATTGATTATTTATATGAATAGAAGAAGACATTGAAACAAAGAAAATTCATGACAAATTTAATAATAATTAACAAGTAAGATTCTAAGAAAAAACCTTTTCTATAGTAAAAATGTTAAAGTCGATATAATAAAAGTAGAATGCAAAAAGTAAATTTAAAAAGTCCTATTAAAAAAAGATTTTAGTTTAATAAAAAAAAAAAGTTGACATTAATGGGAATATTATTAATTAATAGGCAATTCAAGCGATTATACAAATTACATCAATTATAAAGAGAATTTATAGATTTTGAGATTATAAAAGTTTAATTTAAGTGATTATGATATCTCATTAAATTATGGTTATACTATAAATTTAGAAAGATTTAATCATAAATCTTAAAAAAATAATCAGATTTTTACATTTATTAGAATTATTTAGATAAAAAAATATTAAATAAAGTATGATTTTATACAGAAAAACACTGTATAAAGAACTACAAATTAGAAATTTTATTGCTTTTGCAAAAATAGAAATGTAGAAATAAATGTTTAAACTAGAATAATAAATATAAGTAAAATAGAAATTAATATTTAATTCAGATTGAAGATAGAGAATGAATTAAAAGCTTGGTAACTCTAAATTTAGTATTATTGAGATGAGTAATGAAAATATAAAGAATGAAAAAATAAATAGTTGATTTTCGAAATTTAGCAAATATAGCAGCAGCATTGATAAGTTTAAATAAATTCTTATTTTTATTTACTCTGAGCTAAATTTTTTAGATTTTTGCTTAATTAAGTTAATTGACATAAATATTATGAAATTGTTATAAAAAATTAATCTTTTCAAAAAAATATACGGAATATATAATTTAATAGGTCAGCACTTTTCAGAAATTGGTGTCTCATACTTTAAAATAGTAAAGACCAACTATACTCATATAAACTTAATTATAGGTAAAGGAAATTATACAGTAAATAAGGAAAGTCTCCACTATGATTACATTACATTCATAAGTAATGTTTGGAATTTATTCTTCTTATTTTATTCAATAATGCTGATCCAAACTGCAAAAATGTGTTATTATTTTTATTCTTGTCAATTTAATTATTTGTAGTTTTTCAATCGCCCTAAAACTCTGCGCAATTTCAAAGTTTATACTTGTTCTTTATCATTTTGCTCATTCGTTTCTTTATATTTATATTTGTCTGCTTGTTCAAACTGTTTGCTTTAATCATATTTTTCTTAGTAGTAACCATGAGCTTCTGATTTCATTGACAATTCTTGGTGTCTATTGGATTTTTCTTGGTTCTAGGATAATTTATCTACTTCATTGATTCATTGTTAATACATGATAACTAGTAATCGTTACCTTTTAAACTTTTAATCTACTCTAAAGATCAATTGAGAATGTTTGGCGCTCTACTTAATCTATTCAGTGTTTTTATTTTATCATAAAGATGACATTGATGTGTGAGCCATTTGCAAAAATTTTTAATTTTATTCTATATAGTATATAGTGTCACTAGAATTAATTAATGACTTTAGGTTTACTGGCAAAGTTTTATTATACTTTATCTTCACTTATTCTATTACTCTGTTGTAAATTTTTCAAAGGATTATCAGTCTTCCTCTTTGCTATTATTACTGAATGTTGTATTCAACTTTAAGTATTTTACCAATCAAGTTAACGATTCTAACTATGCTTGTTCATTTTTATAATGTATTGTCTAAAATATCTCACTTGAACTAAACTTGATTACATTTATTAAACTTGAGCTTTAAAAATGTTTCCATCTTGTTTAATTATTCAAAGTTCATTCCCAGACAAAGATCATTATACTTAGCTTTAAACATAGAACTTTACATCTAAGATAGATGTTAATTTGCCAGACTATAAATTAAATCAATTAAGTTAAGTCCTTTTTAGGTTTTTAATTATGGCACTGATTAATTCTTAATTAACTTATCAATATGATATTTTTATTGTCATTATAATTATTATTGTCAAGGGTCTCTGTTTTTAGGGGCTAATTTAATTTAATAATTTCTTAAATTTATATATCTGTTGGTAGTCTCTCCTTAGCCGTTTCCCAAGTTGGTCCTCTAGTGTTTGTTTTGGTATGTTTCGAAATGACTGATGTTATACTAGTTCCTAGTGTACATCCTTGAAATTCTATCTTACTTCTTGTTTTGTATGGACACTTCTTCATACAAGTTAAAGGCAGTTAGGAGAATTGTGTAATCTAATGCAGATGCTATCACTTTCTCTCCTTAGTTTCAATGTTGGAATTTATCTACCATATATTTATAACGATTTAAGTATATTTAACAATTGAAAATAATACATTCAATATGGTGATGTTCAAGATGAAATCTGTATTTATTAAAAAATATAAGTTAAAAATAATATATTCATATTAATTTTTATTAGAAAAAAAAAGATATACTCATCTAATGGTTCAAAATGTGAAGATGAATAAGAATAAGTAGGCAAAATATTAATTTTTTTTTAATTTTCCCATTTTTACTATTCATATATGATTTATCATATGTTAATGTTGTGATTCATTTAATTTTTTATTAAAACATTATGATTACTATTATCAATTATAGGCCTCATGAAGTCTAATAATTTCAGTAGTTATATTTATAAATATTTCTCATTTTCATTTCATTTGAAATCAATTGTTTGTAATATTCTTAAACGATTTAGATAATTTTCTGCTCTTAATGTAAGTAGCATGGCGAATGATATGTGTTTATTAAGATAATTGCTTCATCAGCATATTTGATTTCGATGATATAAATATTCTTTCTTACCATATGTTCCTCATACTCTATGTATTTCTTGATCAAAGTGATTATTCATTACATTTTTTGGGCTTAAATGTAGATTTTTCATTGTGTTTTTTGTTTCTAAGTTTTTATTAAACTTGCTTACTGGAAGAAAAGATAAAATAGTAATTAATTAATCATAAACAATAAATTATTGTTTCCTTCAATACGATGATTAGTGATATGGAGCTAAGCGTTGTATTCTTGAAAAATGTGTGAGAAGTCTCATTAATCTTTCTTTGGTTCTAAGACATAGGGTCTTTAGAAAAGATTTCTTTACTTTCATAGATTATTAGAACACGTTTAGGCAGACATCTGATAATTTTGAAATTTAAAATTAAACCAAATTTATTTAGGAAACAACAAAATAAATTGCACTATGTTGTATATCCTTTGATTTACAGTCAAGTAGATTTGCCCACTATTATATATATTATTTAACTTTTAAAGACTTTAATATTTGTAGAAGTAGTACTTTTAAAAAAGAACATTGGTGCATGCAATGTTATTTATTTTGGAATTAGTCTTGTCTAGAGTTATTTTATCAATTATAGATATAATAGCTCATTTTCTTCTATTCAAAAATTAAAACGATTATGGTGATCAAAATATAAATAGTTAAGGTATTGGGAATATGAAAATCTCATCGAATATATTGTTAACAGTGCACTCCGCTAAATTATTACACTCAAAACTGCACATTTAGCAAAATTAATTTTTAACACACATTTTTCATCACATTACTGGTTGCATTAAAAATCAGGCAGCATTTGAAAGAATGTTGTCAATATAGTTGATTTACTAATAAATTAAAAATAAGAATATCTATATATGTAATAAGTTGATAAGTTTAGGGATTTATTTTATCAATAATAAAAGTAAATATGACAGTTCTAAAAACAAGTGACTTATTACCTTAAACCTAAAGCTAAAGAAATGATATTAAAATTGATAGAGATTTAAGTAGATCAAGCATTAATGATCTTACATAAAATTAAGAAAATAAATTACAATAAAATTAATACTTTGATTTAGGAAGAGAAACTATTAAAATATCATTACTATTCACAGAAAATCTTTAATATATAAAGTGTGAAAAACTATTATGCTAAATGAGAAGATATATTCTTATAGCAAATATGCCGTAATAAATTTAAATACCTATAATGAATAAATACAAGGCTTTATGTGTACTAATCTAACTAAGTTTTAATTTACTATAAAATAAAGTCATCTTTGTATAATAAATCAGACTGTGGTCTAATGGTCTAAAAGTCTAATTTGATAATGCGAGTAGACTGATAGCTGTAATTATAGAGTAGAGTCTAATCGTCTAATAGTCTAATGTTTAATAGATTTAATCAATTAATAAAAACTTTTAATATTAAAATTAATTAATATAATAGACCAATAGACTCATAGACTAGCAGTTGTAATCAATGAATAGAGTCTAATGTTTTTGCAAACCAAATTAGGATTAAAAGTGTACTAAATCAGTGGCAGTTAAGAATATATATAATTACCGTTGTATTTTTAATTTCATAATTTCCCAATTCAATTGTATTTTAGTAATATTGAGGGAAAAAAGTTCGAAAAGGGGGTAATAAAACTTAAGAAAAGAAAAATAAATGAATCCAATCGTACAAATAAAATTTATTACCAAAAAGTTTTCACAAAATATTATGAACAATATAATTAAAAAATAATAAAATTATGAAAAAGTTATTTAATAAGAACCATAATCTGTAATGGATTTAATGATAAATCCCCTGAACCTGCTGACATTAATAATTTCAATTTATCTTTTTTTTATGAAATCAAAATTTATGATGATTATTTTTACAGATGAACAAATTTAGCTGAGATTTTTTAATAATTTTAATCATAATTTATTAAATAAACAATGCTTGCGATTAATATGATTATTAACTCTCATCATTCGCTGAAGGTTATTTAATTTACATAATTATTGCTCTATACACCCCAAACTAATTTTTTAATGAAAACCTTTCTTAGCATTCAGTAGTTATCAAATTTTAGTATATTCCTCTTTTTTTAATATATAATCTTATTTTCTTTTTCTCTTAATTATAACTTTGAATCCAATTTTCTTTCATTATAGATTTGTTATATTTATTGCTTTGTGGGAAACTTCTTCATAATATTTTCAATTAAAATCTTATATTCTTCTGAATATTATCATCATTATAATACTCTTTTAAATTGTTAGAATATTACTAATTAATAAGTCAAGTATTTCTCGATCATTCTATTTCCATCTTCATAAAAATTTTTCTTCCACTGATATGAAATATTAAGTACATTTAAGTTAGTAGCTTGTTAATTTTCCTATTTTCAAAGAGTATTGTATCTGTCTATTATCAATGTATCAAGCAAATACTTAAAGGCCCCTGCTTATAATTAAAATCATAAATAATTGGTAAAATATTATGAGGAATAGATAAAAGTATTGTTTGAAGGCTGAAGATTATATTAACTGTGTGTTGTCTAGATTTAATTGTTCTTCCTCTGTTGTCCTTAATATTAGTTTATTTATAAAAAAATAAGAGAAAGTTTTAAATTTAATTTAAATGAAATTAAGTATTAAGATTAGCTTATAGAGAAATGAACTAATAGAACGCGTTTGTCATCTTTCTGATTACCATTATAAACATTTCCTTCAATATGAACCCTATTAACAAATTTTTATCTTTCTATGTTTGCTGAAGTTTAGTCATCATCTCTTCGAATTTCAATTGTACTGCTAATACAACACTCAATTAGATCCTAATATTATATTGAAGCAAACAAAATTATTGTGAATGAAGTCCTATTATATTTTCTTCAAAATATTTTTCCAATTAATAAATACCAATTATAATTATTTTCTATTAAATTTTATGAGTGTTTAGTGGTTTAACCTTTATCACTTTGAAAATTTTAGAAATCTATTTTGAAAAATACTAAATTTTGGTATTTTAGGATTAAAAGGATAGTATTTAGAGCAAATAAAAACTATTTATTTTAAGGAAAGTCTCATGATCTATGGAATAAGGAAATATAAAACAGATTTTAATAAATATACATAGATTTTTTTCTCTTTCTTCAAAAATATGAGATTGTATACAACACTAATATTGTAGAAATACATTTGAATTTGGAAAATTAATTAAAAATAATTAAATTAAAAATAAATCAAAATCGTGGCAGTTAAAGTTGGTCAATTTAAACGATCTTGGGCTCATTCGATAGAGAATTCAAAATTAGCTGGACTTTATTATTGGCGGTACTATTTTATCGCATCCCTGGAGCGAGATAACTTCACTTTAATTAAACACCTCTAAATTCATTAAATTATACCCTCACATTAAAGTCGAGTTATCTCGCTCCAGGGATGCGATAAAATAGTACCGCCAATAGTAAAGTCCAGATAATTTTGAATTCTCTATCGAATGAGCCTAAGATCGTTTAAATTGGCCAACTTTAACTGCCACGATTTTGATTTAATATTTATTTATTTTTAATTAATTTTCCAAATTCAAATGTATTCCTACAATATTAGAGTATGTATACAATCTCAATAAACTCAATTACTTCGAAATTACTTGCTATTTCATTCAATTATAATGTAGAGAAGTGTGCTTTGTCATAACTATATCAAATATATATTAAGCGAACCTATAAGATCATACACATCTATTACTCGTTTATATTAAACAGGAAATTAATGCTAATTAAAGGACAGCATTAAATAGCAGCTAAGTTGTGTTCCTGTATAGCACTGAGAATTAAGCTTAAGCATTGAGCAAATCTTAATCTTGGTCACAATCCAAATAAGATCAACGGTTATCCACAAGGTTTGCTTGGGAATGTAATTTGATTTTACATTAAAGTAGTTGATTACTGAGTGATGAGTGCCTTAGTCCCAGTAAAAATTATTGAGCATTTTATGAATCTCATATGAAGTGAAAGGAAGAAGAGTTTCTTTAATAAAATCAATAAAAATGCTAACTAGGTTGAGAGTTTAGACTTGTGGTTTTTAACTCCAGCAATATACAGGCTTATTAACTGCATTTCGTCTGAAAGCATTAGGTTAACTGAATTATCTTTATATGAATTGTTGAGGTTGATAAATCACCCTCTTTCTGTTCTATAGGTAGCATCCCTCATTAGTAACTTCTTAATTAAATAATAAATTTTATATAAAAAATTAGAATGTGATAAAATAGAATAGAGAGGGACTGTGAGATAACAATAATATGTTATAACAAAAAACTTTTAAGAAACTATTATAAAAGCAGCAGATTAAATAGCAATTTGAAAAATTTACATGCTCAATTAAAAAGGTTAGGAGTGAATTATTCAATTATAAATTTAATTTGGTATATCTTCTACTATTAAAATCCTACATTTCAGAGATTTTTAATTTATATAAAGGATTCTATTGAAGTTTTTAAAGATTTTCTTGCGAAAGAATCAACAATAATCAAACCTAAGAAGATTTGATAGGGCTAAATTTGGCAGATTGATTAATTCAGTTATTATTTAAATCAGTAATAGATAATAAATCTCTTTAAAATTTGATAAAAGTATGAAAAGGCATTAAAAAATGTGATTTAAAAGAAAGAAGAGAGCAACACTAAGCGCATAGTTGTTGACTTTATAGAAATTGTGACCAAATAGAACTGAAATCCTTTTTTGTAATTTTAATTTTTGGAATTAATTGTGGTTTCAGGAAAAAAAATAGTTATAAGTTGGAGATTGACAAATAGGCTTTATTCAAAGCAAGAAATCCAGTATAAAAAAATATAACTAATTGAGTTATATTCAAGATCTTTTAGATTAATTTAATTAATTCATTTATTAATTTCTTGTTTAATTATAATTAAATAGACTTTATAATTCTACTTTTAATAAAGAAATAGGTACTTACTGAATTTAATTTAAAAGAGTAGTTACCATATTATAAAAATATTATTTTCTCTTATTATTTAACTTTTATGTAAAGATTTATCAATATGATTACAACATAAAGCAATATAAATTTTTCATGAGATTGGTTAAAGTTGATAAAATATAAAATTATTCATATTTTAATTAGCCGTAAATTAATGGATATTTTTGGTCATTCAAATTTACTGGATAAATAGTAATAATCATAAATGTGATTTAAAGATAGTTTTGGTATTATTTTATAAATTTCTAGATTTAACCTATAATCTCTTTCTATTAGAAAAGCAATTGCAAGAAAATTTCTATTCCATTACTCAATATAATGTATTGTTATTTTATAAATTTGAGTTCAACTAGTTATGACAGTTGTAAATCTGAATTTTTAATTTTTCAGATATTCCCACTAGATCGACTAAGTCTTAATTAATTAGTCAAAAATTAAGATAACAAGTTATTTTGTCAATATTTATGATTAAAAAGCTAGGAGAAGTGAACACTTGAATCAGTTTAACAACTAGAATCTAAAGACTAAAATTATCACCTTTGTTTGCGCAAGCATTGACTCATTTTCAAAAGCTAGGAGAGGAGATACAAATATATTTCATGCTTCATATAAGTAGAATATTTCTTATTATATAAAATTAAAGTGTTATAATGCATACTTAATTGATCAAAAATTAACAGAATCATGTGAATTACTTTCATAACCTTCTTGATTTGGATTATAAAATTTCATAACATATCTTATGAACTTACTATTACCTATAATTAAGCACTATTACTATTTTATTGAATTGCTATTTTCATTTATATCTTATTTCTAAAATGTACATTAAATTAATAAATATGTAAAGTTTCAATGATAATTCACCTTTTTGTTCACAAATTATAACTGATTAAATAATAAAATTACAAGTCTATTAATTTTTTTGAGTATTACATTTTAGCCATCAGAAAGGTGATCTCTATTTTTTAGATCTTTAACTAATATCAAAGTTAAATACTATATTAACTTAATCTTAAATAAATCTATCAAATCCTATACACATTCACCCATTCCATCTGCAATACAAGTATTTGTGACTTATCACTTCTCAAAGACAAAGGGTACGTTTTATATTCATCATGGTATTTATTGTAATTTTTAAGATTTAAAGTTAGTACGAAAGTATGTTGAAGCTAGGCTGCAGCTTTTTTATTAATAAGTTGACAGAAATAAATCAATCCATACCATTTCCAAATACTTTGATAAAATGGAAACTCGGTAATATATTAAATCTCTTCTTATATATCTCATCTATTTCTTAAATTTTAAATGATTCATTTAATTGCTATAAATACAAAGCTCTTGCTTATTTAGTTACTTTCATTGAATGTATTAAGTTTATATCTAATTAAGCAGCCTTGATTACATCATCATCGCCGAGATCTCTGTTACCTGCCTCTAAAGGTGCAATGTGCGTTAAAGCACCATTATTCTAAAAAGTTAATGACACTTTTTTATAGTAGTCTTACGATTATCTTTAGGATTAGGGTTTTTAATACCACACTCGAAAATATAGCTTTAATGGTTGGTCCTAATTTAAATGGCGAACTTTACATCCATTTACCCTCATTTGAATAAGTCGATAGAATTTTAAGTCGCCTGATTCAACATAATCTGGTGACTTAGATGATTTAATCAGTAGTTTTGTGTGAAGAAATTGAAATCTCACAATTTCAGAAACTTAACAAGAGCAATTTTATATGGTCTACCAGTTGCCATAGTAATTGAATATATCATTGATTTATAATCAATAATTTTTGATTAAAACTATTAGTGTAACTCATGCATTACTTTAAATACTCGATAGATACATTCAAAATATTTGTTTTTATCTAAATCAGCAATTTACTAAAGAATTTATTGCACTGGAGATTCAATTAAATCAAAAAAAATTATTTTTGGAAAAAGTTTGTGTTTTTGTAATGTTAATCCTATGGAAATCAAGCAATTTTAAATTTTAGAGATTTAGCTTTAAATTACCTTATATATAATATTTAGCACTAATCTTGAACTATAAATTAACATCTGATTAAAGATAGCAATAAAAATAGCATTTTTTTAAAAATGAAAAATCTTATCCCCACATTTTCCACTTGTTAAATAAAAAAACTGGACTTTTTAGTTTGCCCATTTCAATACAATGAGTTTTAATTAACAGAACTTCATCATTAAAAATTATGATAATAAATAAATATATAACTTCATCATTTTAACAGGTTTGAGTTTTAAAAGCATTAGCAAAATTTTGCATTAATAATGATAAACAAGATAATTGTAGTAGTTGAGTTTATATTGTAATAAAGTCATTTAAAACCCTAAAATTATATATAAATATGCATTTAATGATAAATATGAAACTTATGTAAGTCAGAGTGATAAAATTCATGCAATCCTTCCTGTGATTAATACTAATATATAGTATTAATCCCAGGGCTAACAAGTAATATTTCTGTAAAATTCACATATTTAATTAAAAAGTAGAGCATTATTTGCATAATCATATTTATTTAAAAATATAATTAGAATTTTTTCTTGCCAATAAATTTTAATTAAAATTAGTGCAAAATAATAAGTAATTTTTAAAGTATTAATTAAATATGATGATGACCTGCCTTAAAGGGGATGTTTTACAGAAAAAATTCTATTAATAACAATTAATTGCATTGAGAAATTTCATTTACCAGCAATTAAAACTCATTTTATAATATAAAGTTTAATTTTAAGTTAAGGTAAATTATAGTGCAGGTGAGCTAAGGCTCCACACTCTAAGAATACATTCATAAAATGGTGTATATCGTTTATAATATATATGATTATTCAAACATTTAATATATTTCCACCAGACTTGTCTGGTGGTTCATCTTCTTCTTTCTTCTCTTCTTTTTGTGACGTCTTGTCACTTTGGTCTGCAAATTCTATCTCTATACTTTGATCAGGTACTAAGCTTACCTTTTGTACTCCTTTCTCATGCAGTACTTTAATCAGCATAACTCTATTATTGAGACAGTTGATTATGTCAATAACACTAATTTTTTATCCTTGACCATTTTTGTAATCATTTCATTGAGGTTCTCAACAGTGATAACTTTATACAGTGATATAATCCCTTAGATCTTCGCTAGTATATGAAGATCATTGATTGCATACGTTGTGTGTTGGTAGGATTACTTATTCTCTCTGATTCTCTTCTTTTTGGGGCTCTTTTTACTATCATATAATATTATGTCACTATCATCTGATTTCTTTTTTTGCATAAGACTTAGGTCTTTTGTCCTTGTATTTTGATGGACTACTACTTATAGTTAGTTCTCCAAATTTCCTAACTTTGTGCAGTTGTCTCTCGCTCTTCACTGACCCTTCTTTCTAGATTCTATTTGATTTTTTTCTCTCTGGTTCTTAATCTTCATCCACTCTTTACATTAGCTTTTGTCCAAGTTCAGCTTTTTGAAATTCTGAGATTGGTTTTGCTTCATGAATAGCCCTTTTGTATACATTGGGCTCTTTTTATGCTTCTTGTATGGATAAGTTAGTATCTTTAATATCTTCCATGTGTACTGCTGGGTGTTCTATGGCATCAAGCAGTGTTTATTCTGTTATCACTACCTCATGTACTATGCTTTAAGTATCATCCACCTTATCGGGTGGTTGAACTACTGTAGCTGCAGGCTATGTGAGATCATCTTTTTACTATTAGATCTCTTGAACAATCATTTTCTCTTTTTCTTCTTCCTACTATATTGCTATATGGGAAGATGGTTCCTATGCTAGTGTAATATTTTAACTTTCAGACCTAAATTATGATTTATCCTTTGTAGAAATCACTGAATCCGCAATTTTCTTTGCCTCTGTAGGGACTTACATAATTGCCTTAGTGCTACTTCGAATTACTTCATTTTGTTTAAGTTCAATAGTTTTAATAATTTATTATTTTAATTATTATTTCTATTAATCTAACCGTTAGCTTTTTTTCAAACGGTTACTTTTCTTATCTTTGTTACAAGTTTTACATAGGAATATGTGATAGTATCGATTAGATATTTTCAATAGACGCTTCGCCTATCTTTCTTTGGACTGGACTTGCAGCTGAGACAGTCGATTGTTCTTCAATCTCTTGTTTCAAGACAACTAGAGTTTTCCCAGTGGTATTATACTTAGATTGTTTTACTTCTTCCATCACATGTATTTGGTGTTTGTTTCCTGTTTTCTTAGTTTATACTATTTGATCACTTTGTGATGTTCCTGAGAATGGTGCCCTGATTTACTCCCGCTAGGTTTGATTCTGCGAGTTTATCTATTGGGTGTCTTTCTTCTTTGGTGGGACTACTTATTAACACATGACTTACATATCCAATGACAGGTATGTGTTGGACATTTATGATTCGTAGTCTCCATATTTTTAGAAGATTGTATTTGCAAACTTCTTAAGTAGACTTGCTACTTGTCGGATATCCTTTTTAAGGGCTGCTTTTACAATGTAGGCTTGTTCATGGATTGTTAGACCTTCTATTATTAAGGTATCGAAGATAGTGTCTCCTTTATCACCTAGGTCCATGTCTAGTCCATCGTCAAGTAGGTTTCGAATATTGGAATTACTTAACTTTACAAAGTTAGTGGTTTTCGTGATATGTTCTATCTATTAACTTTTTAATTATATAATTTATTTTATAAAAAAAAACTAAGCATAATTAGACTCTAATCACTCTTAATAATAATAACAGAGTTTATACTCATAATATAATTCATAATTTTTTATTGATGTAGCAAATGGGCTCAGAATTGAATAAGACATAAATAAAGAGATTGAATTGGCTTTACATTGTGATTGCCAAATGGTTGCAAATGATGCAAGCAGTTAAT
This sequence comes from Oxytricha trifallax, assembly GCA_000711775.1. Classification (NCBI taxonomy): domain Eukaryota; phylum Ciliophora; class Spirotrichea; order Sporadotrichida; family Oxytrichidae; genus Oxytricha; species Oxytricha trifallax. Next base: position 40,232 of record ARYC01018485.1, read on the forward strand.
CAGAAGTTAGTTAATCACTTAAAAGACTTGCCTTAATTATAACAGATGCTATGATAAAATCGCTGGATAATATACAAAATAAAGATTCTTATAATATTATATTTGAAAATAATTAAAAGAAATAATTTCATGATAACTTAATTGCAGAATAAAGAGTATTAACTAGATAGAGCTGTGAATAAATCATAATTATGCAAAAGTTTTTATAAATTGTGAATGTGATACATAAACATTGAATTTACTATATAAACAATACTATTCAATTAGTCAAGTGTAAGTTATTTAAAATGGGGACATTAATTTTGCAGTCAACATCTTTTATGCACAAACTGCGTTATATAAATCATGAATGAAATTCTTTCGATAAAATTGCATCTATTTATGATTAATGTATATTTATATGATCTTATTTCATTTTTTAGTACTTCTAATCATTATAAACTAATGGATGTTAGAAAACTTAATTTTGAAAACTGAAGTATTACTGTCAAAGCTCACCTGAAGATATATAACGATTTTGAGTAGTAACTAACTATTTAAATTAAATACAATTAAGTATTGTTAATGAATCGTTTAACAAATTAGTCCGAATGAAATAATTGATTTAGATGAATTAACAATTGTTTATCAGGTAGTCGGTTTTAATTTCTTAAACTTTTAAAAGATAATTGATGACTAGAATTGTGAAAAAATTAATTAAACGATAGATAAATTGGAGGACATTGAGTTATGTTAGAGGAATATCAAGATATATTACAATAATAAATTGAATTTCAGAGCGATAAAATAAAACTTGAAGAAATAAGAAATTAATGGAATGATGATAAGTTATATTACATGCTTAGTATGTGAATAAATTTCAAGTATTATTTCATTTATATTTTGATTATGTAATATTAAATATTCGGTAAATCATTGTTCACTTTAAAATATTTAAATGTATGATGATTAAACTAAAAAATTAACAATCACCAGAAATTAGAAATATAATACCTTACTAATCTAAAAATCAAGATTCAATAAACTCTAAACGAAAGAATAAACAAGGAATAATTATTTATAACTTTAAATTAAAACTACATAAACACATATTAAAATTTGAACAACTACATTTAAGCTAGTAATAACTCAACCAATATTTCTTTATCATCAGCTTCCACTTACTGATAGAAATTGGCTTCAAAGGGCAATGAATACTCAAATCATTATGATATCTTTTGCAATTTGAAATGCTTGGAGTCTAGTTCAAATCTTACAATTAATATTCAGATAGTAACCTGTTGAGTAAGACTTAGATAAATGAGGGCAAGGAATTCAACTTAAATGAGTAAATATGCATGATTGTTCATATAAAATTAAAGGAGTCGTAAAAATAGTAATTATAATTTGTAAAAATAATAGTAAGATGCAGAGTTATTTACAGACTTAATAAGTGTTGTTATAGCAAACGAAAACATTAAAATCATATTACTGTAATAAGACATTGATTTTTGGAGTGTCATATACTCTCAATAAGAGTTGATTCATCTGATTGAGTAATTAAAATAGTTAAAATAGAACAGTAGCCTTGGTGGGAATTAATACATAAGAATAATTACAAATAGGAAAAAAATAAATCAAATGCAAATAAAAATAAAAATCCAACGATTTTTTAGAAGGTTTAAATTAACAATCATTCAGAAATAAGTTCTCTTTAAATCTAAGAAAAATACACTTAAGTAAAGTTAAATATATTTTGTTTTAAACAAGAAATATATATCTATACCCTATACGGAAAGTAATTTCACTTGCTATTTTAGTTCTGTTGAAAGTGATCTGGCATGACTTTCTATATATACGATTAAAACAAGTTCTTTTCCATTCAATAGTGGCAGTCTTCAAAATATACTATTCTGGTTTTTACCAAAGGATTCCTCTCATTTTTAAGTAAGACATAGGCGAGTTAGCTTTATATAGTTTGTAAAATTAATTATCTTGGTATTGGACTTTTGTGTTGTATCCACCCTTAGCTGTTGTCATAGTTTGAAAGCTTACTAGGCTAGACGTGAGCATCTGTTTGGACAACTCTTCAATATGAGGAAGGCAATTATCAAGAATAAGCGACTTGAGAAAATAATTCTCTGATCAAACTCCTATAAACTAATTTTGATTGATTATTTTGAAAATATATAATATCGAAGTCATTTTACAATAAAATATAATTTTTAAATATAAAATGTTTATTTGTATTTGATTTTTTAAATATGAGTCCTTAAAAGGAGTGCTGATATTTCCTTGAAGAATAGTTATTTAAAAATGAAACATTTAATTCTTATTTTTTTAAAAAAATTTTAGATCAATTAAAAAGTAAAATTACCTATTTATTTAATTAAATAGGTTTCTCTAAAAAAGTTTATAAGTAAACTTGTTCATACATTTTCAAATCAATCTTCTAGAAAACCAACCAATTGAATTTGAATTAATATTCGTAATTTATAAATATTTTAAGATCATTATATTCTTAAATTTAAGAATATATATTTATTTTCTTAAATAATTCATTATTAACAGTAAAGATATAATATTTACTTCATTATCTAATATGAGAACAAAATATAGGAGAAATGAGTTATGCAAGAGGTAAAAAAATATATTTATAATATAATGAATATTTTATATAATATAATAGAATTAATTATATGTTTACATTGAGGTCTCTGAGGTCTACATATATTTTTATGTAAATACTTAAAAGTCAATATCTTTTAATTTAATAACACTCTATCTTATTTATCATGAAGAGGTAGTAGATTTTTCAATTATCAAACCTGAATTTGACCATGTTAATTTTAAGATTCAGTTTCTTTCTTTTATAACTTCTTTTCTAAGGTCTGTATGTGTCTCTTCCGCTTTATTCATGCATTTGTAGTTCTCATGCCGCTTAAACACTGCTATGATTTTATGTTTGAAATCTTAAAATTAATATATATTTTTCTAATAGTTTGCATCATCTCCTTACTTAGGTGTTCTTTTCTGTTTTTTTCTTTCATTATTAATATACTTCAAATCACAATGCAATAATTAAAGGCAAGGATGTCTTTTAATTGGAGTTAAATATCAATGATGTCTTAAATTTAGGAATTTCGTTTGAAGTCAATGTGAATGCATTTGCCTAAGCAAACCATTAATTCATTATATAATTATACTTGTTTAAATTTATTGTATAAGGAGAGTCTTGTATACTTCATTGATGTCTTTTTAATAAAGATGGTATTAGCATGTCTTATTCTTTAATTCTGTTCTGTTTCTGTAGAAGTTACTCACTTGATTTTTTAGGCATATTGGACTGTCAGGTAATGGACTCTGAACCAAGTTCTGTTATGGGAAAAAGGGTCTCATCTCATTTCGCAGTGTTAAACAGACAATTGTTTTTTTGTTTATTCTATTTATGTGTATTCATAGTGTAGTTTATTGTCATGGTAAGATAACCATTAATTGGAAAAATAAACTTACTCGTTGTTCCGTATTAGGTTGTTAGTATTGCTGGTATACTTCACTTTGGATTTTTATTCCTATTAAATAGTACTTTTGGAGGTTAGGTACAAGACATAGAATTTTTGTTTTTCTGATCTCAAGGAGAAGTACTTTTTCGAAAAAGAATATTATATAAATTTCTATAAGAGTAAAAGTTTTTTGGGGCATGTTCTTTCCACTGAATAAGTTTATGTGTTACTTTTCTTATTGTTTGTCAACATTTTGTTAGAATTTTTCTTACTGGCAAGCAAAATTTTCATCCTATTTAGTATAGTAGATTTTAGGGTTCAAAAGTTTATGATTAGAGTAGTACCAGTGCATGTTATCTATTTTTGCCTTTTTGGAACTCTTAGGAACTGATGTCCGGCCTTTAAGTGTCCAATAATAACCACTCTAAAACTAGTGATTACGTTCTGTTATGTGTTTTTCTTTTAAAAGTGAAGTATTATGGTTATTATGTGAAAGGGATTTCTAGGTTGTTTTAGAGTACTTCTAGTATCATGATTATTTTAGGCTCGGTCTTAATTAAAATAGGACACAGAATGATATCAATGCCTATTATCAAATTTCGGTTTGAGCAGTGATATTTATTACAAACTTAATAGAATTAGTCAAGTGCATTATTGAATTCTACTTCGAAACTTCCTTCAGGATCTTGGAAGTAGTCTTGGTAATGAATTAATATATTTTGTTAGTATAATCAAAATCTGACAAGTAAATTTCTAATATTATAATAAAGAATAGATTGTAAGAATTTGTAATATTTATTGGATATTTAGTTATTTTTTAAAGGTTTATATGAATTATACAAAAATAAGGGTACTGGTGATTTACTTTAATTTAGAAACTTCTTTAAAAATAGTTCTTTTACATAGTATTTTATTCGTACCTTCATAAAATACATAATTATTTACCTTGAGTCATCAAATGTTTTTTTTCTCCAACACATTTTAAAATTAAAATGTAATTTTGGCAAGAAAACCAGCAATCGCTTATTGTATGAGTTCTATCGCTCATTCATAAATTATACGGATCTAATTTATCTTTTTGTGTATTAAATTTAAATCATCAGTTCAATATAGGTCTCTAAAATTTCCCAATTAGTTAATTTTTTTTAATTGTAAAAATAAATATTTAAGTTTTTTATACTGAAATAATACTGGCTATAATAAATTAATAGAAATATGGCTAGCCATTGTCGTGACTAAATATTGTAGTTTTTAAGAATCAAGCATTTCTTACTTTTGCAAGACTTTTATTGGGTAAATTTCAAAAATAACAATTAAGGTTATTTTAATTTTTTAAAATTTACTTTAAACTTTCTATCAAAACTTTAAAATCATTGATTTTATTAGTATGATATTAATAAATATGAGTTGATTATATTAATTATACAATAATTTGATAACTTTTTGTGTTTAAACAGTGTAATTATAGTAATATTACAAAAATAATTTAAAATTTGGAGCAGTTTTTTTGAAAATGCCTTCAAGTTAATTTATTTTATTTCTAATGATTATTTTACTCTTTAAATTTACTTAAAAATATTAATAAATCTGGATTCATGCCAAATTACATAATAAAACTTTATTTTAAATGCATTAACTTTTAATTTTTATTAAATATTAATCAATTTATAACATAATGCCATACTTTTCATATATATCTGAAGTTATTTAAATTCTCTATATACTATTTTATACATTAAATATGTTAATGCTCTAATATTAATATGACTTAGTTTTAATTTTTTGAAATATTTACTTTAATTATTGAGTGGAGAGGTAGTTATTTAGTTTCCATAATTGACTTATTGAAATAGATCTTGATAATTGGCATTTAGGGGATAATTTGAAAATAGTCAAGCTGAATTTTGAAACAAAACTCCTAAAATTTATAGACTGAATTAATTTAAATAAAAGCTAAAACAAAAATCTTTTAAAAAGCATTTTTGAATCTCGTTGATCAGCATTTGATTCAACTGAATTTTTAGATGATCTAAGATGTGTTTTTATGATCATAGAATTATAGCAGGTGTTTATATATGTGATAGCATGATAAAAACAATGTAAATATCTGTTATTTATTTTATTATTGCTGAGCAATGATAATAAATTTTTAAATGTCAGCATGGATTTTTGAACATAGTGATACAAACTCCAAAAGTATTCAAGAAGTTGTATTCTGGATATTAAATGGACTGGTGCAAGTGTAGACTATTCTTGTGACACATTAACTTCAAGAAAAAATATTATATTTTCTATCCATTTAGAGCCCTAAAACCCTTTAAAAATAGTTCATTAAAATTTTAAAATGTTTATTTAAATGCTTACAATAATTTAACTTACGATCTCATTTATTTAAAGATTTGCATATGAGAAGTTTATACAGTTTATAATTAATGTTTAATAAATATTGAAATGTAATTTCAATATTTATAAAAGCTGTATCCTAAATTTTGAGTTTGAATCAAATTGATCAAATTGATCAAATCGATCTTCGTTAGAAATAAATTCGACACTGACTTCATAAATGGTGGTAATATTGTTATTTTATTGTTTAGAATGTAGTTTTATCCAATTTCAATAAGTCTTGAAGTAAATGAAAAAGATGTGTTATCATTGGTAGTATGCTAGAGAGGACTCATTTTAGATTAGGATAGGTTTCAGGATCTTCTATGATTAATTCTTACATGTAATTATTGGTAAAGATGGCTAAATCATTAATGTGTTACTTAATAGCCAAGGATATTTTATTCAAATATTTACAAATTAAAACACTAGTATGTATTGTACATTAACAGCACAGTGATAAATTATACTCTACAACAATCTGAATTTACCCATACTTTAAACAGCTTAAATATTCCAAAAGTTAAGCCACCTTGAAAATAACACTTTTCGATATGCATTTGAGAGCTTGAACATCAACGCAGGGTATGACAGCAGTATAGGCGGTTTTGTTGTAGAGTAACACTTTCTTACTATTTTGTTGATGAGGTATTAAGATCCTCCGCAAATTAATTATTTATAATTAGCTAGAATAGCTAAGGTCAACCTAAAAAATAAATCGCTTACCTAAAGCAAAAAACCCACAATGTATTGAAAAATTATAAGTTTAATTAATTTAATTTAGGTTAGCCGAATAAGTTAAAGAATGATTCACAGTATCTATAAGTTTCAATTAATAAAAATTTATTATTATGAAATAATCTTTTGATTATTTGAATTTTAGTATAAATCTATACTTACCTTATATATTATCTTATTCATAATTTTGCTTTCATAAGTGACCAATATGAATTATAGATTAAAGAAGTATGATGGCTGTTTATAATTTTCATAAGTTTTCTATTAATCTAAATTAATTAACTTTACATTTGTAGTAAAATTAAATTGAATTAAATTAAATGATCAACTCGATTCGATCTTTGGGACCCTGTTGTAAAGTAAAGGGTCATATGCCCTGAAGGCTAATCATTTTCTTCTATTTTGTTTTCTGTTTCTGTTATTGTGCTTTCTTGATTGTCATCAGTTTCTCTCTCTCTCTGTAAAGTTTTCTTCAGTTTTCTTCTTATAGAAGAAGATTTTGGTGCCGTTGAGACTTGCTATTGTTCCTCGTATTTTCGATTTATCTCAATCGTTGATAAAGAGTAGACTTATTAGAAGTATGTTATCTTGTGAGAATTTATGAAGTTCACAGCTGAATATGATATTATATGTTAGTTGATGTCAGACTTGAAGAATTAAACTCGTCTAGCAGTGACTCTGAGGAGTAGTATGAGTTTGTTCTTAATTATTTAGGACTGATCAAGGCTTTCTTTTATTTTTAATTTTTCCACGTCGTCGTTTTTTTCTTTTGCTAGTTTGAAAAAATTTATGAAATTTAGTTTACAAGCTTTGAAACAACATAAGTTAGGCCTCTGGTAGTCTCTACCTAGAGTCCCTTATTTTAGGTTTCTCAGTGCTAGTGTCGATGAGTTATTTTTTGTTGCATTGTGTTTGAGTTTTTCCATAGTTTATTAAATTAATGCCAGTCCAATGAGAAGTTGAACTTCATTTGTAACTCAAGTACTCTTTCTAATTTTCTTGTAGTACTCTTCATCCCATTCAGTGAAGGTCATTGCGTTAGAGTGGATCATTTGTTATATAGGTTAGGTTCTTATTTAATATTATTTATTTTGTAAAGTTTATTAAATGGATCACTTAAAATTCTTGGGAAATCTTATTAATGTTCTACTATTATATAAGTTAGATAAAGTGTGTCATCACTAAATGTAATACCTTTTCGTCAAACAATAATCTTTTCATATTTGATGGTGGGGTCTTGAGTTTGAGTACTACCTAGTCTGATTAGTCAGTTCCCCATTCTTCACTGAGACTGGGGAAGAATCGTCTTCAAATGTTTAGCTCTCTCTGAACTCTTTACCGCTCTTATAAGGTAAGTCAGTGTATATATAATGGGTTTAATCTGTCTATTTATTGTAGCTCTTAAATTCTCTGGACAAGTTTGTTTGAGTCTGAGTAGAAACTTTGTTCTTTTTTAAGTTTGTATAGTCGATCAAATTGCTACCACATAGGTATGTCTTACTCCTGCTTCTTTTCTTCTTTAGTGGAAGCTTGAGGTTGAAACTGGGTAGATTTCATATGTGAATGAAGATGGAAGCTTTATAGAGATCTCCCTGCTTACTTGTTTCTAGACTATTTTGTTCTCTTAAAAGGCTGGTGTTCAATATACGGAACTATTTCCATTGCCAGTTCTTTTGTCTGTTAATGTAGCAAGGTTAAGGAGAGTTTATTTTCCAAAGAGAGTTGTACAATTTTGGAAATATGTTTTGGTTTATTATTATCTGATTAGCAAAAATGTCAGTCTTTCGATTGTGTGATGAGACCTCAGCAATTATCGTCAATGTAGTGGTATAATGCCTCTGTATTATGCTCGATATTAGCATTCATTATAAGATTAGTCCCCTCATTCTCAGTTCAATTTAATTTAGTTTTTATAGTATGTTATGAAATTTTTAAATAAATATACTTTCTTATACAAATTTATATAATTTGAACTTATTTATAAATTTAATAAATAGTTTGTAAAAATTAATTCATGCATCATCAGAGTATATTTATAAACTTTAGAACAATAATTATAAATGTTTATTGCAGAAAGCTAAAGTAAATAGCAGCAGAAGTAATAGTAGTCTAACATAAACTAATGATGATGAAGTCGTAAACCTAAAAAGAGAGGTTGGATTATTGATAGTGGAACTGAGGAAAACGTGCTGAATGACTCTAAATTATTCATTTAAATTTCTAACTCATAATAAAAGAAGCTTGATAAAAACTTGCCATAAATTTTAAGAATTTAATTATTAAATTATATTGATTCAGGATATTAAAAATGATACATTATTCTAACTTTCAACTTTATAAGCAGCAATTTATGATTAAAAATAAATTGTAAAAATAGTTTAAGTTATACACTTACAATTATAAAATATGGAAAGAGTTATGTTTAAGAATGTTGGAAAAATATGATCAATTGCATTCTTATATTTTAATAAACTTGGAAAAAGATACTTCAGATTAATTTTGTTTGACTAATTAAATTGGATCAGGAAATTAACTTTATCTTAATATGTTTCCAATCAATTATCAAATTTAGAATATAGTTCGAGTTGATAAAAATGATAATTAATTTATTTAGCAACTAAATTTAAAAGAATCAAGATTCAAGATGTTTTATAAAATTCAGATAATATATTAAAAAGTAAATGGTGCAAAGCTAAATCTATAGAATAAGAAAGAAGCTTGAGTAAAAATAAAAAAAATTCATAATTTATATTTAAATAACAGCAGGTGATAGGAGCATTTCAAAATGTTGCTAATAAAGAAATCCAAAATCAGTTTACTTATATTCAAATATTTACATGGGGATAAAATTATTAATTTTCAAGTTTAATGTAAGAATTTAAGAAATACATTATTTAACTAGTCTTAATTCAAAGATAAACTAAGAAAATGTAATATAGAAACATTAGAATAGTTTTATAGATAAATTGTGAGATGCCTATATACAAAAATTCCATAAAGTTTAAACAACTATATTAATTAAATTAATAAATATAATATTTTAATCTAAGATTCTGAATCTATTAGGCATAAAAAAATGAAACATAAAATAAACCCTCAAAAATATGATTAAAACTTTACAAGCTCAAATTTTATAAATCAAAAGTTTTTTGGGGAACAATAGGATGCAATAATAAATAAGCTAAATGCCAAGGAAATGTATCAAATACTTAATTGTGGAATGCATTAATAAATGATTCAATAATTGAAATAACGAATCCGAATTTAAAGTAGCTGTTATTGATCCACCATGGAGAAGAACAATTTTCAAATTTAATTATTAAATCAGAACAACAATATAACATTTGATTCAATTTCATTTGATAAACTTTAATGTGATAGAATTATTTTCTTATTGCCACAAACAATCAAATGTAGTAAGCAATTCAAATTATAAATTAAAAAGGATTAGAAAAATCTGGCATTTTGTATGGATTAAATAGAATGAAAATAAAATTGTGTATAACAATGTTGGCTACAATCTGAGATATGAAGCAGACTTTTCATTCAATTTAGGAAAAGAGTTCATTTGAGAACTTAAAGATGAGTTCAGTGTTGCACTTTCACAGTAATGTCCGTAAACAAGAAATGATGCAAAAATAAACTTAAAAGTTTCAATAAACTTGTTGAAGATATGGTCCCAAATCACAAGTATTTTGACATAAATGCGATAAAGTGCAATTTTCGAAACAAAATGGAATTCTGTTGTAGATGAATCAATTCAAAAAAATGCCTTAGTAGTTAAGAAAGTGAGAATTTAATGAATTAAGTAATTATTCAGTAAGTAGTAATTTTTATTTTTATATTATCTTAAATTTTTTCTCATATTTCTGTAAAATTAAATTAAAATTGATTTTTTATTCGAACTTACAACAAGATAATATTTAATTGAAATAATTTACTGCAAAATAAAAAGTCTAATTAGCTTTAATATAATATAAAAGATTTTAATTTTTAATAAATTTATATTTATTTAAAAGTTCATTGAATTTATTTAATTCATTTTTATGATTAAACTTTTGAACAAAAAATATTTCAATTTGTTTTAAATCAATTTTTTTAATTCAATAATTAATTAGTTTTGTATATTTCTGACGTTACTTATTTATCACAGTACCTTCAAATATCATTTTTTGTTTATTAGATTGTTTGATTTTAGATGTCTTTGATTTTTAGTGGTGCCGAATTCACTAATGGTAGTCAGAATTTCTTGTAGTAAGATTGATTCCAAAAAAGAGGTGAGCACATGACAATTGCACTTCCAGAAATAGTTCTATATTTATTATATTTATGACGAGCACTTTTACAATAACTGCCCAAGAAACTTTAACATATTGTGAAAATTTACTACGATTATGTTCTTGTGTTTAGAGAGCTCGGATCTATGTTCTTGATCCAGAAAAACATTAGTTCTGTGGGGACTAGCTAGTAATGATTTAGTCCAAGGAATATAAAATAGTGGTAGATTGGGGATATGGTATTTGGCCTGAACTTCGAGGGATTTATGATAGTTAACGTTATTAACCATGATAACAGTAAGATATCTCAAATGTTCATGGATCTTATTCAATGTGAGGGTCAGCTTAAGACATAAAAGAGGGAATGTTAATTGATTTTATCCCTTATTCACTGCATATAAAAGATCTCCCGTACTTGATACCACTATTATCAGGTTCATTTCTGGCTCAGTATCTAAGAATTTCTCACTCGATTCTTTACATTTGGAGCTTTCCAGCCCATGAATCTTTCATCGGTCTGGAGAAGCACTGATTCATCATGCTCTTGCCTTCATTCAGAAAGAACACGAACTACTAGACAGCATTCTAGCGGTGAAGTTTGCAGCTATTGTTGTAAAGAGGTTCAATATCTGATTTACTTATTTGCAAATCATAATCAGTTCATTCTTAATGATCATTTGTATCATTTACTTATTGCAATGAAGCTGAACTTTTTATCATATACTCTTTTGGATGTTTGATATATTTATATTCTTCACTATGTGAGCGTGTGCTTGGTTGTGCAGCCTCTTGTAGATGCTTAGATTTACTACTTGAGATTCCTGAAGAAAGCCTTCTTTAAGGGATTATTTAGATGATTCCTTAGCTTGTATAATGATATTCCAAGCCTATCAATAATCTGAGGGCGAGAAAATCTTCAGAGTCTTAAGGATTCCTGAGCCAAGTTCAACGCTTTTTGTTGTTTTTCCTTTTCCAAGTCCTTGAGTTATTCGCACAATTAGAGAAATTATTTACAATTTCCGAAGAATGATTAAATAATCAAGAATAGAAATATATTATTTGCATACTTTATATGCTAATTAAATTTTTATATTCTTTATATTCAAGTATAAGTGAATAATTAATAAAAAGATAATTTGAAGCATGATTTTTTTCTAAAAAACTAATTGAAAACCCCTCGGCTAAACTTAATTTATAACTTAAACGAAATATAACCAATTAATAATTAGGTTAGTAAGAATGAACAATGATAATTAGATTGTAAATAATACAATAAAAAATAATGTTAATTATTTAAAAATGAAAATTAATAAAGTATAAAATTAAGTATAATTAAATTATTCGAGCTATATCTAAAAATTAAATTCAGACTTAGCTCGTTAACACAATGAGTTTTTAAAAATATTATTAAAACAAATATTCGTTTTAATTATTAATGATCGTTTTCTTAAAATATTCAAATTTTCTTTAAATAGCCTAGTGCTAGAAGTGCTCTCAAGGAAGTGGAGAATCTTCATAAAAATTTTATGATTCTCCAAAACCACAAAACCTATTGTTTTATTTCTTTCATTTGTTTTTTATCAGCTCTTTCTAGTACCCCTCATGCTCAAATTTTAATTACTGAAACTGGGTGTAGACCATAATAGTAATCTAGTCGAGTACCTTATTCCATTCTCATCTGACGACGTTTTCTTGAATACATCAAGCTACTCTACAGAAAAACCACTTTAGGTTAAGTAATGTTGCCATTGAATTGATATCAAGGTATATGTAAAAAATTTTATATATTATATACTTAAAGCCTATATCTTCACATCAGCTACTGCCAAGTTTCAATGGTAAAATATGTAATCCTCAACATTTTTATCTTCCTCTTCCTATGTCTGCCAATTAAATGAGCTTCTTGAAAACTGATCCGCTTTCTCTTTCAGGAAAAACTATATATAATTTGGCTATCGTTTATTTATACTTGTTTCCATAAGAGTGATTGATGGCAACCATCTTAATAATTATTTTGCATGGCTCTGATAGGAAATTCGAATGCAAAAATCTGATTGTGATGAAGGAATTTCAAAATAGTGATAATCTCCATTTCTTAATTGCAACAGTCTGTCATCATGAGCCAAATCTTTAATCCTTAAACCTGCGCATAGCCCCCTTATTTGATTTGATTAATATGAACCAACCTTAGATCAGGTGCGTCAATTAGCTAAGATATGAATTTTTTGGTGAAATAATCGAAACTTTACATATGTTTATTTTTGAAAATAACACTAATTATATATTTTTAAGTAGTCTACCGCAGATTTTATAGTATAAACCAATTTTGCGGTAGAGTACCTTAATTATATTAATTAATTAAAATACTAAAATAAATATTGCATTACTTTTAATAGAAGATGTATGCACTAATATAACATAAATTAAAATAAAATTGAAAATTGTTAGATTATTACTTTCTTTGCCAACATAATTTTAAATATAATTTTAAGATTTCTAACTTATTATGATAAATAATTAATTCACTTATCTTATTACGTGTTATAGATTAATAAAATGCATCTTCTATTAAAAGTAATGGAATATTTATTTTAGCTATCTTAATTTTATTAATATAATTAAGGTACTCTACCGCAAAATTGGTTTATACTATAAAATTTGCGGTAGACTAATTAAAAAATATATAATTAGTGTTATTTTTTAAAATAAACATATGTAAAGTTGATTAATCAATTATTTCACCAAAAAATTCATATCTTAACTCAATTTATAAGTAACTCTGCCAGGAATGCAAAAGCAAGAAAGAGCCCTACTACTTCCAAGCCTGACTCAACCATTTTTAGCGTCTTCAAACCATTTTTCGAGCTAAAAAAGAGATGACGTCAAAGTGTCCTCAGTACTGCACATTGAGAAACTCACAGTCCAGGATTTCATCGATTAAGAGAGTTCCTCAAGCTACTCAGCTTTCTCCAAGATGAGCGAGAATGGGTTCACCAGTAAATTGAACAGTAACTTCCTCTAAGCTTAAACATCGACTGTGTCTCCAACGGAAATAAAAGCTTAAGCAGAACAGAGAATTTGTAATTGAATTGAGGCATGAATTTGTTGACTCATTATCTAGACGCCTTAACTTCAAGAATAGGTTTAGACTCAATTATTGTATTTGAAGATATATGCAAATCATAATTTATAATACGAAAACTTTAAATTATTAATAATTCTAATTACATTAATACTTAAACTGATTATCAAAATCAAAAAAGGAAATCTCTCTGATTAGTGCTATTCTTCCTCATCTTAATCGACATCATTATTTTCATCATTTAAGTTCCCTCTGCCTGCGGTAGTGCGAAGCATCAGTCCATTAGTACCTGTGGTCTTACCAGGTAGGACCACTATTAAAAAGAAATTAAAGGTATGTTTTTTATAACTTATATTTTTAATGAGTGCTCTACTTCCACCTGCATTTGATCTTTAAGTATTCGTATTAATATATAAAGTTTTTGATTAAATTTAAAGCTTTCATATTATAAATTATAAATCTGTGAAACTCATAAAGTAAAGAATTTATATTGCTGAAAGAGGACAATAGATGAGATCGAAGAGGTGAAAGATTTGAATCGAACTTGAAATCTAATCGATAGCTTTTTCATTACGAAACTAAGAGGCTGGAGCAAGAGCATGATAACCTATAAAGAGAAGTGGTTGACTTATACAAAATGATGGAGCAAGTTATGCAAGACTTTGAATCTAAGAATTTCGAAAAGCAAATACAAAACTTCCAAAAATGACTTCTTTTTTCTCATCCATTCTATGGATTTTGCTTTTAGAAAGAGCATTAATATAATATGATGAATTGTTTTTTAAATTAACCATAAAATATATATTTTTCCAATTCCTCTCCATAGGGTCCAATCATTTAAATCGCTTTTGAAGTTTCTCATTTAATTTTAACCCCTCCTCATCTTAGCATCCAAATCTTTTTCGTTATCTTCACGCTCCTTTTAAGTTTCATTGATTCACTTGTCTCTGCTACTTCTCCTTAGAGTATAATTTAATACATGACTAAGTCTTGAATCATCTATGACTTCTGAATAGTTTTTACCCCTCTTATAATAAATTTTACTTCTTTCCCTACTCTTTGATCTATCCCTGCCTAGCTCCTTAGTGATTTCCACATTATTGTGCTTCACGATGTTTTGAAGATTTTATCAACCTCAAAAAGTTGCTTATCTTAGAGAACAAGGTTCTGGCCTATCTTTTTCTATAATTACTTCTATGATAGAAGGTTAATAGAATTTTAATTCACTTTAAATTTCTTGATGTTCAGCTACAGTTTCAGTTTTATTTCCTCTTCAGAGCTACATTTCTTCCTCAACATCCTTGATTGCTACTATGAATAAATTTCTAATTTTTCCACTATCTTCTCCATTAGCCTTAACCTTGCCATCTGCAGAATTTTCGGTGGGATTTATATAGATACAAATTCAGGTCCCTATGTTTGATCCATAATACCAATTTCAACAACTTCTTATATGCCTCAAAAATTAAATTATACTTCATATAACTTTTATTCAGTATAACTTCGCTTGCTTGCTATCCTGCTCTAGTAGCAACTTATCACTATCTTTGAAGCCGAGTCGATACAAAATTCTATTCCATCTCCTCTTAGTGTTAAGCTTATTATAATCTCAACTATATTCTCCTCCTCAGTCTTATTAATGAAGTCGTTGGCGTTAATAAAGTAAGAACCTCCTTTATAGTTGATTTTATTATTAGTCTAGATATAAGTGGCTTTTCTATGTGCTTCATTAAGTAAGAAAATGCATTATACATTTTTGACATTCTTCATTAGGAATCTGTCTTCATTCATAATTAAAATTGGCAGGATGCTCTCTACTTAAACTTGTGAAATTGACGCCTGACCTCTTTTAGCCTAACTCTATTGAGTTGTAATTAATTGAAGTACTATAAGAACTGGGGAGTGGAAAAATTACGAAAATAAAAAACAATATATTACTTATTATTTTAGCCAAGTAATTATTCTAATTTGTGCTTACCATTATATGAAGATATTGAATGTTTTTATCTCCCTAAAGTCTACCAAGAGTGGGGAATAATATTTGCTTGAATTGAAAAGCTTGATGTAAACAATTATCTTCAGTATAAGAGATGACTTTATGAGTAAATTGAATTTAATCAATCGACTTGATTATTTTCTTAAATAGAGCCATTAAACATAATCCATTCGTTATCATCGACTATTACATATTTTTACTTTTTGGTAGAAATTTAAAAAAAAAAGGTAACTGTATGAATAAATCAACTAATAAAATATTATTTGCATAATTATATGGTTAAAAAATAAACCTCATTTTTTATTTAAGTTAATTTAAAACAATTTATTAAAGATAACTGAAGTAATTTATTTTCATCTTACACTTTGATTAATGAAATAATTCTAATTCATAAATCCAATTGAGTAAATTTAAATAAAATAAGTAATCTTTAGCTTATTCATGAATATTTGATTTTTAATATTAATAAATTAACTAACATCTCTTTAAAAAAAATTTTTTTCATAGAAAAAATCATTTTGTATAATCATGAATTGTAACAAAATACACCTTTATTATAAAACATCAAGCAGTGTAATATATTAAATATATGTAAATAAATTTATCCTAACTTACTCTTTGTTAGGAAAACCTTTGTAATAAATCATATAACAATTAGACAATAATTATTATACAATAAAATAAGAATTAATTAAGAGAAAATATATTAATTGTAATAAATGATAATAGGTTGATTAAGTTGTTAAGTAAATGTAAGAAATCTGAAAATCTTGGCAACTTTTCCCGATTACTTAACAAAATGAAAAATATATTAAAAAAAATAATCAATTTATAAATGATTAATAATATAGTTTATACCATATAGTTTAAATTTATTAATTCTACTACTATATTTAAAACTTTTACCAGTTAGTCATTCACTGCTTTGCTGTTCTTTTTCATCTTTTTTAATTAAGGCTTAGTGTAGAAATTGAAGACAGTATTTTGGCAAAGAAGTTTATTAGAAATTAAGCTGCATAGCTTTAATTACTCTCTATTACCTTTTAAAGTTACTTTACACAAAGTACTTATTTATACTTACTATTAAGACATATTTATGTGTTTAAATTGCAATTAGGATTTATTAATACAATTTGAAATTATAGCCTTCTCATTGCCAATACCAAAATGAATGAAATGATTAGTGTTAAGATTCTCACAAGTAAAGTTCATTCACAAAAACTAAAAACTAAATAGTGAAAAGTCTAGATTTTACTCCAATTTTTCTAATTCAACACATGCTCCTAATAGTTCTTCGACAGACCACAAATGAATCTTTATGCACTTCGATTTTCAAATTTTCTTTTTTTTAAAAAGCTAATGATAGTAACTTACAAACTTTTCAAAGAAGGCTTATTTGACCTTAGTAAATGCATCACTGCTCAAGATCACACAAGTTAGAGTTGAGACAATTATTAGAGGTGTGAATTTCTAAATGACACATTTTTCTCAACTTAGGTATTCACAATCAGCTATTATACTTTTATGTTTTATTGAATCTTCCCTACAGATTACTAATCTCTGCTTTGCATTCTTTAAGCAATGCCTTAAATAAAGTACACTATTGATGCTTTGTCAATAACTTCTTGTTTATTAAGAAAATTGCAATTGCCCTTGTCTAAATAATGTAGTCTCTTTAAGCACTCTAAATTTGGGGCTAAGCATGAGGAGCATAAACTTAAAAATAACTTCTTTAGACTCTCCATGTATGTCTCTTATTATATTAAATCAACTGTCTTGCATAAGCATGATAATATGAGGACGCTTAATATAATGAAGGAGTTTGGCATTAGTTTAAGAATCTAAGAATCAATAGAAAAGTAATAACATATTGAAGCCAAAAAGGAGTAATGCCTGGATTAGAATAGTTTAATTTCTAAAATACTCCAAGTTTTTTACTGGACATGTAGCCTTTGTAACAAATAACATGTTGGCAAAGCCTATTGCTTATCTAGCATTAGGTGATATGATAATTAAAAGAATTGATTTATATAATACTGCCTCATAAGCTTGATACTTTACTCTGGATAGGAGGCAAAGGCTTTTAAAAAGATGCAAGCTTTGGAATCTTATTCAAGGTTTTAGTTGGTTAATATCAGATATTTTATCTAATAAAAATTCTACTTGAGGTTATTTCGCTATCTCAAAGTGCGAGAGGTACGAAAAGAATTGTTGGCCAATATTTCT
Source organism: Oxytricha trifallax (assembly GCA_000711775.1). Taxonomy (NCBI): domain Eukaryota; phylum Ciliophora; class Spirotrichea; order Sporadotrichida; family Oxytrichidae; genus Oxytricha; species Oxytricha trifallax. Next base: position 58,415 of record ARYC01018485.1, read on the forward strand.
TGAAGGATCTGTGCCTAAATTTTATAATTTAAGTATTTGAATTTTTCAAAGATCATAGATAGCAGCTCATGACCTATGATTTATACATAATAAAAAAAGACCTAATGTATAGGCCTCAAGACTAGTATTTGTTTACTTGATAAACTCATCGTTTTTTAGTATTCACTTGCATTTATGATATATTTTTTGGAAAATAGAGAATTATAACAATTAGATTAAGAATATTAGAAATAATAAAAATGTCTGGTCGGGAATGTGCAGTGTCGCTCACAAATAATGTAAGTTACAAAAAACATATCTAAATTTTTTATTTTTTAGTTGACCTGCCTGGTTAGTGCAGTGAAGGGTAGAGACAAAGACTTCGCAGAGCAAGACTAAAAAGTGGTCAGAGAGTACTCACTTGGAAAGATGGAAGAAAATACAAGGGTGAATTCAAAGACAATGAAACGTTTTTAAGATATACTTTATTCAAACTATTACTCAGTTTTGTATTTATTATTAATCAAATTGTTATAATTCTCTATTTTCCAAAAAATATATCATAATTCTTTTATTTAGGACAATGTGTATAAGATTTTTAGAACTCAGCGACTTGGTTTTACTGCTGTTCTTAGCCATCTTGCTTTTGTAATTGTTTCTGAACTTTCTCAAAAAGTTTTTATAATCTAATATCTTATTATAGATATTAAAATCCTCTACAATAAAAGAGTCAAATCATAGTTCCTTTGATGTAGGAGCTCCTTGTCTCTATTGATTTTGACACTATTTGTGTTCCCTTTTACTCACCTTTAATGCCCTTGACTTTGCTGCCTACATCAATATTAGCTCTGGTATCATAATCTTAAAAATCTAATTACTTTCTCCAACTAATCATTTGAATAATCATTGTTTAACAATGATTTAAGTATTCAGCAATATATAAATAGGATACAAATGCTATATTCGTCAATAAAGTGGGGAAAAGATTCAGCTAATTGTTTCTGCTCTTTATCTATATTTATTAAATATTAAATTTTAAATTATTGTTTAACACATTAAATTTTTATTTTAAAATGATAGGTGAATTTAACAATAAAAACTATTCAATTCTTCATATTAACTATATGAAAAACCACTTTTCTCCATTAATCATGTAGAATTAAACCACAACAAGCAGCAATTTATTCCAATCAAACAGTTAATGTAGATAAAAGCAATTAAAATGGAAAAAGAAAGTTTACATAAATAAGTACTTGAAATAAGTCTTTTGAGTAAACTCCAATATAGGGCTATTCGAAAATTGGCATTTATTAAAAATATAAAAATCCAAGGTAATTATAGCTAAATCAACCTTATTATATTAACAACAAACACTTAAACACTCTCAATGTGCTTTGGAAAGAGAGTAAATTTAAAATGCATTCATTTAAGAAAATCGTAGTTTATATTTTAATGTCCAGATCTGCTTTGATAATAGACTCCAGACTGGATTTAAGACTCTTCAAGTGAAGTTTTAATTAATTATTATAATTAAAAAAAAACCAAGATACCTACTGAATTTATTATTATAAGTGATATACATAGTAGTGGATTAATATTAACGATAAAACAACAATGATTATAATAAAGTTAGATTTTACAGGACTTTATAATACTCCTTTTTAAATTTCAAGATAAAGACTTCTTATAACTAGTTAAAAATTTGGCATTTTAAATTTTCTTAGATATAAAGATATCTATTAAATTTTTCAATATTTTCATATTTCATTGCAAATATAAGTTTTGGGGTTATGAGTAATTGTAACATTTATACTCTAACTCAATGAAATAAATATATTTTTATCGCGTTAAATGTAATTAGCCCCCTTCTCTTTAGCAATTGCTCCACTATGTTTTTGACTTTAAGACATTATTGTTGAACATAAAAATCATATTATTTTAAATGCCAAATTGAAATTCTACAAAAATATTTTATAACTATGTGTCATCATTTCAGAACCATGCAAAATTTTTTTAATGAGAATCAAATTTATACAAATATAAATAAACCAATTTTTGTGCTTGCTTGAGAAACCCTTTCATTTTGATCTTTTCACTGAGGCATATTTGTTTGAAATTTATGGGGTCTTATAGTTAATTGTAAAATTTTTTTAATATTTTGAACTGTTTTATTAAATGTGAGTTGAGATAACAATTCTGAAATGTGGTATTTTTTTCGATTTTGAATGCCAAAGCATGCAATATAATATCAAAGTTGTGTTACCTTGAACAAATTACTTTTATCAGAAAGCGATCTTAATGTTAATGATGTGAATAAAGAGTTACTCCCTTGTAGAAAGGTTTGTTTGGTTAGAACAAAGTTCTCCCCGAATAATTTATTTTACTTTTTTTAATCGTTAAATTGTATTAATTAAAATATTTAATTAATCGGTAAATTTCAATATTGTCATTATTAATGTTTATTATAATTACTATAACGGTTTAATATTTTAAGAAATTTTAAATTCTTCTCCATATAAAAATGTATATTTATTTACAATTTCTTTGAAATATATCAAATGCATGTTGATTAAGTTTTAATGTTCCATTGCTTTTTAGATACCATAAAGAGAATATTGTAAATGTCTTTCATGTTTGATTTTAAATCTTCCCAAATAATTCATCTATATGGAAATGCTGTCTCATTCTGCATTCTCTAAAAAAAAATTCCTAATGTTTATGTTATTATATTCAGAACTATAAATGAATTTTACATTTCTGGCTTTTTTTTCGATTAATCAAATTATGAAGATTTATTTGTCATTTTAACTTCAGGAAAATTTTATTTTAAAGACCTATACGTCTAGAGTGACTTGTCTATTTGAACATTAGCTTTTATCAAAAGCAATGCTATTCTACTCGAATTTTATCTTGAAAAATATTCTATAAATTTATATAAATTTAGCTAACATATTGTCATGTTGATCTTAACTATAAATGATAAGAAGAATGAATCACATCTTCAGATATAATGATGCCAGGTGGAAAAAGATTGAAAATAATTCCGTAAAGCTATTACGTATATTTTTTCGAAGTTCAGTATATATTTAGTCCTTATCTAATAGATCTTTTCTATCTGGATTTATGTATATATCACATTCATATATGACACTTTTAATACAGTTAGATATGCTATATAATTCGATAGACATTTAAGATAAGCATAAAAGCAATAGAGTGTTTTTTTTTTATAATCTACCTAATTAATAAAATCTCTAAAGTATTGATGAAGTAGCCGAATCTCATTATATATTTTCCTATGAAAAACATACCATTTTAATAAATTTATTTAATGATTAAATTTAAAACTTATTAATCATTTTTATTTCCAAAAATAGGAAATCATTTGAAGGTAAGGACTTTAACCCTCTTATGGTGCTATTACCTCTTGCCTCCTTCAATTACTTTTTTTAAATAATTTGCTATACAATGTGCCTCTCACCCTTGTAACCCTGTCAGGGTTTTACCCATAGACCATAATTCGATATTTAATTGCTAGATCTCTCTTAAAAAATAAAAAATAATACTACAAATAGCATTTTTTACTTAAGTTCGCAAATGTTACTAAAGTTCGCAATTATACCTCAGTTTTTTTCTCACAATTACTAATAAAGTTTTTATTTGCACTGACACTTCGAAATTGAAAACAAAAGCAATTTCTAATATAAAATATGCCATTATTTAATAATTAAAGACATACTTTTTGACTATTAAACAAGTACTTGACATGACAATTTACTATTTTTAAAGAAATTTAAAATCATTCATATATCAGATTTCTTTGGGAGGAAAAGGTTTCTGAAATTGAAATTGGACTTTATATGCCTAAATTGGTCATAGTTTTGGCAAAACAAGACTTTTTAATCTGAAGATAGCAGGAATACATTCGAAATAGAAAATTATGTTTTAAATAAATTTATAATAATTCAAAATAGTGGCAGTTGTAATGATCAAATAGGAAAATCTTTAACTCATTCGATGAAAAATTCAGTATAAGATGAAAATTATTTTTGGCTGTATTATTTTATCGCATCATTTAAGAAAGATAACTTGTTTTCATTTCAACACCTCTTTAATAATTTAACTAATTCCTGAAATTTTAATCGATAATCTAGCTCCGGATAATTATTTCTATCTGGCTGGCTTAAGCCTCAGTATTAATTTCCGTACAGCATTAAATAATGATAATATTCTCGCCCAGGAGATGCTTTAAACTAGTTTACTCAATAATGAAGTCCCTGTTTTTTCTGAATTCTCAATCAAGAGATACCTAGATTTTCCAATTTGGTTAATTATAATTGCCATTGCTTTTAACAATTATAAATTGATTGAAATTTTAATTATTTAATCCCGAATAAATTCCTTTAATCTTTGAAATTATTTATCCAGAACACAGAGAACATGACTCTTAGAAATTTGTAAAAATTTATAAATAAATACATTATTAAGCTTTCCAAATTTATTCCATATAAATTATACCACATTTTTAAGGAAATTTTACATGAAAATTAACTCAAACATTACTGTTATTATAAATTACACTATATAAATCATATTGTATTGCTTAAATACTTTTTTAGTTTCCTTTAATTTATAAAAGCTTTGATTTAGTTTTTATAATAAAATCTATACTTTTTTTAATTTATTATTTATTATTGTTTATAAGCATTTAATAATAATTTTTTTCTCAAATATCACAAAGTATGGTTTATTATAATTATAATTTGATTATATCGAAGTACCTGGGAACTCCGATCTAATATGGAATGCAAGTTTAAAAGGGACAAGCCTTTTTATATTTTCATTACATCATATGAAATGTTTATTCTCTCTATTGTTGCATCTCGGTTTGAAATTATAATTCAGACCTTAAAATTTAAAACTATGTGTTATATGTCTAATCTTATCTACTTATTGTAAAGTCTTCTTTTTCAGTAGAAGAACTGTGTTTATTCGATTATCTGCTTCATATCTGAAGTGTAGTTTTATTTGTTTTTTCTCCTCGCAGTCTATGAATTCTCGGTGTTCTTACAGTTCACGCTAAACCGATAGTTCGGTGAAGAGTAATGTGAATTGTTTTTCTATGTATCTAGTCTCTGAAGTCGCAGACTATCCATCACTTATTGTTAATATTAAAACCATTCATATTAGATATCGAGGTATATTTTATTATTAAATTTAATATGTTTTGACATCTTTAAATAGTAATTATATAATTTGATTTTTAATTTTATTGGTTGTTAGAATGAGTCATTTGAATCATATATGGAGTTTTAAGATTTAGGGGGCTTATAGTTTTGTTTTATAAAAGAGATTTGTCGATCTTGGTGTCGACTCTTTATTCTTTTCTTTAAAATACGTTTGTAAGGAACTGTTATGAATTTAATAATATTTGATTTTTTCTTGAGTTTTTCTAATAATCCATGCATATTTGTGGATCTGACTCTCATTATTTAATAGTTTGATTTCCATTAGAGTGATTCCTTAATATATTTGTGGTTCTACTTATGCTTTTATTAAAGGAAATTAAGTTATTCTTTAATATGTTTTTTTTTTAATTTATTAGAGATGCCTATGTTTGGAGCGATGGCACAAGAGAGAAAAAGGTAAATTATACTTTTAATTAAATAATGATGTATTTGGTAATTTATACGAAGTGTTATGAAAACATAAGATAGACCACTCTCATACGTTTATGTTTAAAAACGAGGATTTGAAGTTTCTTCCCATCGTCGTGAAGAAAAAAGTCAATTAATTGAGTGTTGATATACTTTGGGTTTTAGTATTTTTGGCAGATACTTTTACTGATATTTTTTCACTAGATGAAATTAATTTCAACGTTTTTGGGTAAAATTTTAACAAACTGATGATCATCTGGTAATTGTATTCGTACTAGTTTAAATGAAATTGTCAATATGATACGTGTACTTTTTGGATTGAAACTGGCCTAATCTCTACAAAATAGTATATAGTTAAGCTTAAATAGCAATACTTGTAGCACACTAGAATATACTAGCTCAAACTAAACAAGAGTATAGTTTTGATTGTCGAGGTAGTAGGTACTCCTTCAACTGGTCATGGTCATGAAGAGCTAATGAGAACTTAAGTGACTCTAAGAATCTCAACATAATCTACTCCATGGTAATGACCACTCTTCTTAGTAAATAGTTGTTATTTTTTCCATTTGATGTGAAAATTTTTACGGGCTGATTTGCGTAGATCATGGATTTTTTTATCACGAACAGTTTACTTGTCACTTTCTTCAACATATAATTACCGGATTTCATTTTTATAAATCATTTCTATATTACAAATCCTTTTAATATTCAAAATTATTTGGTACTACTTTGTTTTCAAGGAATTATTTTTAATTTAACAATGAATTAATGAATTTTAACGAGGAGATACTTTATTTTAATTGCTAACATTAACTATTTCTCTAATAAGTTGATTATAATAATTTTATTAAATTTTATATCTATATTGATGGTTATAGTGCAAAATCATTAAACACAAATGAATAACATCATTTAATTTTTAATAAAAAATCATGTAATTTTTATTAATAAATACCTATAAAATTTTATGTTTAATAAATTCCTGTATATTTTTTACTTTTTAATAATTTCTTTTTTGGCTGTTCATCAATTTTAAAATGCAAACATGAATATTTTAAAGCATTACTAATTTATTCCTATTTACTAAGAACACTACTTTAATTCAAGTTAAAAAGCAAATAGTTACGGATAAAAAACAGTATTGTCATATATACTTTGAATATTTTTTTTATTTTTATTATTTCATTGCATAATAAATATCTGGGAAGGCGAATATAGCGATAAAGAAAATATACTTAAACTTATTATATTTCTTTTATGTAAAATGTTGTATATAATTAATCATTTGCAATTAATATGAAAAAATCTTAATATTAATAAAGAATAATTTGTGTTATTGATTACTTCGAATTATAAATATATTATCTCAAGTTAAGTCACTATTACTATTAATTTAACATTTATTTATCGCATATGACAAGCAACGGGCGTGACACTACCTGAACTAGATGGTTATTAATCATAATTTAAAACATGTTTAGTTTATGATTAATAAGGGAGAGATTTAATGATTAATGATAATATAAAGGTTAAAATAGCCTCAACTCGCCTGAAGTAATTTTGACAAGTAAAATATTTGAAAATGGATAAAATTTAACTTAATTAATTTGCTCTTTCTATATAAGAAATATTTAATCAGATCTATTATTAAAAATAAAAAATACATTTTTACATATAAGACTGTAATTGTCAATGAAGATGAGGACTTTTGTTAGGAATGAGGGAGTTTGAAAGGGAAATTAACTTTAAGGAGATGATAGATATTTATTAACGGAAAGGAATGAAGTTAACACATTTATGAATAATATTTATATTTATCTTTTAATACTTTTATTTAATATTATTCAAGTATTGAGCTTTTTTAATTTAATTTATACAACTTAAAAAAATTTTTAATTTAATAAATCAAAACAAATCTTATTGAAACTTAATTATTAATCATTTAATTACCTCAAAGAAATTAATCATAGTAATTTTTCTTTACTTATTGTAATGTTCAAACATAGTATGATCAAAGTTACTTATATTGATAAAACTAATTATTTATCTGCTGATCGAATGTCTTTGATATCAAGTTTTAGGGAATATTAAAAAGCATTAAAACCAAAACTAAAACAATCTCACCTTAATTATATGATGCTTTATAAGTATTTTTATCCTTCTTTATTAAAATTTTGTAATTGCAATCTAGTCATAATTTAATCTTTATTTTTTTTAATTATAAATTAATCAAATCTATATTATTTATTCCATAAATTTATGTATTGTTATGTGTATCATCATTATTGTCACCATCACCAATTCCAGTATCATCGTTGGTTATTAAACTTCAATCATTAAGATTATGTTACTAGAGTAGTCTATAGATAATAAGATTAATTTACAACTCAATAAAGCAGTTCTAATAACTATAGTTTATTTAGTCTATTGAAGTTATGAAAACTCAGATAGATGCGATTCATCAATAATTTCAGTTGTAAGAAAGTTTAATTGCTTGGATTGTGATTATAATTTTCAAGGCAGTAAGGCAAATCATGTTTTTCCAATGAGATAGTTGCAAACAATTGCCTCCTATTTCCATAAAATTATTACATAAATTAAAATGAATTTAATTTATTTGTTTATCTTCATAAATACCCCAAAACAATTCACTTGATTTGTAAGATTGTTTTTCCATTGCTTCATAGTTCTTTGGGTACTTGAGGTCTATAGGTAGACTATCTAGTTAACTAACTCAAAAATATTTCACACTTTGTTATCTCACTAAATTATTTAGAGTTTTCTGAATCAAACAATTTATAATTACGGTGAAGAATAAAAGATTAATTTTAGTTATTCAAATAAAATTAAGAAGTTATCATAAGATTGAATGATTAAAGTCAAGTCGTATTAATGAAATCATAATTTTTTATTTAACTAAAAAATATCAATATAACTTTTGATTTCACAAGTTAAATAATTAATTATAAGATTATTTGAGATTTAATGATGAAATTAATAGGATTTAGAAATAATCAAAAATAAGAAGAAAAACTAAAAGTACAATTCATCAATTTATTCGAATATTTAATTAGTGATAATACCTTGCCAATGTAAATGCTTTCTCATAAATATGTGAAACTAATGTCTGTATTGATTTTATTCTCGCTATTGTTAGAATAAATATAATATAACCATTAATCTGAAATTATAAATGAATATAATAAAATATTAAAATCTTGATTATTTTTTAATTTCTCTTAAATACGACTTTAATATATTATCATAAAGAATGATTGCTTAAACAAAAGATTCATTTTATTCCATTTTATATTATGTATCAGTCTATGGTCATTCTTATATATAACTCTGTGATAAATGAGTATCAAACACTAGTGGTAGTAAAATACTTTAAGTAATTAAAATGATGCAAAATAAATACTATGCGTCTTACTTAGATATTCATATTGCTCATCAAATCATGTTCAATATATTTTCATCAAAGGCAGCTCCTTATTTCTTGACGTAGGTCATTCTAAATACCTTCTTAATTGGTTGATAGTACTCCCGTACTTCTAATTGTCTTATCCTCTAATCTAACCATATCATATTAGTTATGACTTTCTAAGTCAAATAGTCTATTCACCTTTAATAGTTTTGAAAATCTTGTTGGGTCTCCTGCCTGATTCAGCAAATCACATCTCCTCATATGATTTGCGCCTACCAAGATCTTGTGCACACTGCAGTAATGGCTCATGCCATAATTAACTATCGTCTTTCCTTGCGTTATTGCCATCATCGTGTCCATTAGGTTCTTTGTGAATAATATTTTCTTTCTTTTCTGTAATTCACCACATTTCTGTTTTATTTCGTCTTTTACTCTTTTTGGCCTTAGGAACTATTCAATGTTCAGATTAATTTTGTTTAAGTTTTTCTGAACTATGTCTGTTATTATTTCACTAGTGTTAGTTTCCTTCATTTACATTCCTTAATATTTTATTCGGAATGTCTCTTGGCATTTTAAATGCTATTCTCTTTAATTGCAGTTCCATTTTTTCTATCTCTTCAATTTTTACAAATTATGCTGCCACTAAAAGGGTATATTTGTAAATCATTAGAGACCTAATCTAAGTCATCATAATCGTGTCGTTCACTGTGCTATTGCTCGATTTTGTTAATCTCTAGTAGAACTCTGTCTGCTCTTTAATGTCATTCCACGTGTTCATTAGTAGGTTCTGTGTGTTCAGACAAATGTTGAGTCACATATATTTTGTTTCCTGGACTTTTTTAATTCCTTCTATCTAGAACTCTCTCTTAAACCTTTTGAATCATTCTTTTAAAAATCAGTTAAAATTCTTACTTTTTAAAAATGGACAATCTTAAGGTTTCCATCTAAAACTCCATTTTCATTGATTTTAAATTAATGTCATTTAAATGATAAATATTTTTTAATAAATATATAAGTTTATTGTAAGCACGCAAACCTTATCTAACCATTTTGCATATTAATTAATAATTTAAAATGACCTATTTAATTTACATATAGCTAAATTTTACATTAATTAAAAATCTTTGAGTATAAAACTATAAAACAATAACACTTAATGTTCTTGTAAATTAAGGAATCAAATAATTCTTTTTAAAATTTTACTAAATCTAAATAGATTCTTAACATTTTTATTAGGAATAATTTTGATTCATGAACTTATCATTATAATAGTTTCTTATCCACAAATTTTATTTTATAAGATCTTAAAAGAATAAAGTTCCATTACAAATTGATTATAATTAATTCTATATAGAATCAAGCTTAAGTTAAAAAAGAATAGTTTGTAAATGACTAATTAGAAATTAAAATATTAAACTCTCTATTATATAACTTCCTTATAGCTATATTAGCATTATTTGTGTATATCAGAAGTATAGTCATAATATTTTAAATGAGTAAAGATGAGATTTTTAGCATTTAATATAGATTTTAATATTTATATATTTAATTAACGCATCACCAACTTTTTTAAAGTTGGTAACGCGTTACCAACTTTAAAAAAGTTGGTGATGCGCTTGAAAATTATTATAATTCTCTAATATTTCCTAATTAAAAATTTTAACGATTATGAAAAGGAATGAATCACTTAAAAATACAGTCTTTTTGATGTTTAGTTTCAGGTTATGTGATTTCTAGATATCTCTGAAGCACTCCACTGCTCTTTTGAATTATTGTGGGTCTTTGACATTCACCAATATATCATCTGCAAATGCTATCAATTTGCCTTGTTTAATCAGCGACTTCAGCTCTTATAATGAGTAAAGCGCATCCTGCAAATAGATATTAAATAGCATGGGAGATAATCTACTACCTTGAGCCACCCCTTACTACGTGATTATCTACTCTTCATCATACTTGATCTTGTTGCCTTTGTACAATGATTCAATGAGGCTAACTTTTTCTGCGTCATTTTAGCTCCCTATTCTTTTCCTCAAATTTTTTTGTAATTTGTCTTTCCAGACTGAGTCATATGCCTTTTAAAGATCCAAAAACAGATTAGTTTCTCTCTGTTTACTCTTTCTTTTGGATTATTTTATGTGTTCTAGCAGACTAATTAGATTCACATGTGTGCTTTTGCTCTCTTTGAAACTGTTTTAATAATTTCCCGATTTTAAAAGCTCGCTTTTTTCTTCGTTAATCTTATTTATTATAACTTTCTCCACTATTTTGCTCAAGTGAGAATTGATTACTATTGGTCTAGTGTTGTTGACTTCCGAATAAAGATCATTCTGGTCTTTGCATAGTAGTATCAGTCTTCCCTCCTTGATATAATCTGGCATTTATCCCTAATTTAGCTACTCTGCAATCTTTCTGCTCACTGTTTTTGTTATCTTTTCTGATTTCATTAACATTTTTCCATCGAATTCGTCTGGGTCTATAGCTTTATTGAAGTTGCATTATCTTATACTTCTTTCTACCTCCTATTCTTGACAAAATTTGCCCTTCTACTGCTCATCGATCATTGTCGCATCTATTTTAATTGTTTTTTTTGTTCATGTGTTCTCTGCTATTTCTATATAGTTGGGTGTAGTACTCTACTATCTTTCTTTTTGTTTCTTCTCCTGGTTCCAGTCTTTCCTAATTAACTGTAATTCCTTTGATTGGTTGTGCTTGCTTTTGACTTTTTGTTAGTCTTTTTACCATGTAGAAGAATCCTTTCAGATCGTTCCTATTCAGGCATTGTTCTAGGTCTATTATTCCCTCTTTCCATTTTACCTTTGCGTCTTGGAACGCACTATATGTTTTATTTCCATTGCTCTTCACAAACCATTAAGGTGGTCGTTGGTACCATTTCCTCCCTTTAGTTTACTTTCCTATTTTGTCCATGAAACACTTTTGGATCGGTGTGCCGAAGTCTTTTGGTGTTAACTCTCTCCCTTCCTCTATGAATGTCTTCCTACATTGTTTTCTTATGTCTGATATTCTAATTGTTCTCTCCTTATCAGACAACCTATAGTCATCATCATGATATTTGATTTTAAGTTTGACTTAGATTAGTTTGTGATCGATTTGCCTCAATTAACTCGTCTCCCAGCTTAAAGTTTCTACATTCGAGAATATCTGGTCTAGTTGGTTTCCTCTTGAATGAGTTTCCACTCTCTCTAAAATGGATTCTTTTAGACCTTCTTTGTTTAATCTTTTCCCAAGTTCCTTTATGTGAAAATTAAAATCACCCATGACTATAATTATCTGTTTCTGACACTTCTGTTTTAGAGATTTTATCATGTAAAATAACCGATTTTATACTTCTTTAACTTCCTCATTCCAATATGGGGGGGGGATGTAAGTCGTGATCATTTGTAGTGGGAATCCTCCCACATTTAGTATCGTCCACGTTACAAATTACTTTAAAGTTTTAATAGTTTTCATTTCATATTTTCCACTATTTAGCACTAGTGTACTCCTCTGTTCCTAGCAAGTTGCGTTTATGCAATGTCTTTACTATTGATTCCTATCAATTTCTGAAGTCTAGTTTCCACTAATCCTGCATAGTCAGGATTTTTGCCTTCTATTTCCTTCATCAGTTAATCTTGCTTTAGTTTGGAGTTCAATCCTCTTACATTTTAAAGGCAAATTTTGAATTCTATTGTTTTAGCATTTAGCTACCTTTTATTGCTGATAATATAGTCTCTCCTCTTTGACCTTTATTTCTCCTCAAATCTCTAATTCCTTCTAACCCATCCCTCAGCTTCTCTTACTGGTTGATAAAACTCGAGCTGTCGGCTATTGTCAGTCCAGACCGAAAATTTGTTTATGTTTTTGAAGCTGTTATATTCTAACTAAACATTTTGGTGATGGAATGTCTAATTTTAGGAGTTTGGTTTTGAATTTTCAAAGTATTTTTCCAATGTTTGTTGAGAATTATTTTTCTATGTTTTCCCTTAATCTCCGCTGTAGACTGGTAATCTTCTTCGCTCATTGGTTGGCTACTTTTCTGGCTCCATTTTTCCCGCCTTTAATTTTCCAATTGATTTTCTTTTTAATTTTGTATCAAACATTAGTAAATATAATATTTGAATAGCTATAGCTTTAAATTTATATATTTTATTTAGTAATACTATTAGTCATTTGAGTTTTGCAATTGTTACTTCACTTTTTAGAATTGAATTAAAACATTTATAAACTATAAATATTTATAATATCCTTCTCAATCACATCTATATTATATAGATATCTATAGCTGGTTCATTTTCCTTAATTGATTATCTGAAAATTATTGCTGCTGAGAAAACATTGCAACCTCTTCCATTTTCTTTTGATTATTGAGATATTTATTATTTTTAGATGCTTCAATTTGAGATCAAGATGACTTGTAATTTTTATTAGTTATATCAGTATTTAATTGATTGAGTAAATGTATAATATGATAGATATTTTTTATCAAGTATGAACAATCTTATTTTAAGATATTTTAATTGTAGGTTTCATCTAACATTAATAGATTTAAACAACATTAAATTTAACAGCTTATCATTAGGAAACAATTGAACTAATTCCTTAATATAGATATGAGTGGTGAATGTTTTAACAACATTTTTGTCGTTTTTTAAAGATTACATATTCAATGTTGATTCAAGCATTGAATTTAATTGTAATTAGGTATTCTTTGAACTCCAAGAATTTCAATATTTAACAATCATGAAATTTTCTATATAAAGTGAATTGTATTAAATAATAAAATAGACAAATAAATAATTTTAAACATGTCTGATCAGAGTGCTCTGTGTCATTCAACAAAAATGTAAGTTACAAAAAACATATCTAACATTTTATTTTTACAGGGGTTGCACCTGACAAGACTGAGGGCGTCAACAAAGAGGGACTTCAGGAAGTCGCAGAGAGAAGGGCACAGGAAGTCAATATTGGTGATGAAGACGATGAAGATGAGGAGGAAGATGAAGATGAAACGTTTTTTTTAGATTTACTTACTACTGTTGTTATTACTATTACTATTATTGTAAATTAATTTTCTAATTCACTTTATTTTATTTAAAAAGCATCATGAATAATATATTAATATTCCACATACTCTTGATTTCTATTTATATTTCCTTTTCAACATATATCTATTAAAAACTTATAATTGGAGTAAACTAAAAACATTTAATTGATTTGGGTAGAACTTTTATTTATATTGGCTTGCTATTTATTAATTCATGTAATTCATTATTAAAGGATATACTATGATTTTTAAGGACATGACTTATTAGAGCAAGTACAGGTTCTATTGCAACAAAAAGAAGAAAAGCAATCTAAATAAATAGTGAAAATGCTATAATTATGCTAAATTAAGTAAAAAATATTGAGAGTTAAAAGTATATTAATTAAAAGCACTTAATGGATGATCCGTTATCAACTTAGTATAATCAAACATATTTAAAGTCATAAAGAAAATTAGTAGTTGATATACCAAAAATAAGTAGACATATAATTTAAAATATATAATTTAGACAACTAGTTAACTCATTCATTTAAAAAAAGACTTTTTCAATTTTAAAAAAATAAATTACTTTTTAAAATATACACCTGATGTGTTATATTTTCGCATATTAAGTAATAAATTAATCACGTGCATTTAATCATTGGTAATTAGTAACTTCTTTTTAATTATAATTAATTTATATTCACCTTTATAAATAATTTTTTTTCTTAATTCGTAATAGTAATTAATTTTGTATTTAATTGCCTTATTTTATTGTTTTAACGACTATTGTCGAATTTTGGGGAAAAAACGAAAAATATTAGTGAATATTTATTCTTGATAGCAAAATATTATTTTTCCTAAATAGTAAAAGCATAAGGAATCAAAGTTCATTAGAGTATATTTTTATGCATAGCACTTAAATCTTTTATTGTTTTTACAATAAATATTTGGTTTAATTAATTATAAATTAAAACATGGAAACCTACAGAATAAATTTTTAATAAACTAGAGTGATCTAACTTTACTATTAAGATATTATTATTAGAAAAGAGAGATATTGATAATTACAAAAATTCAGAGGAGCACCATAAAAATGATATAAATGTATTTATTAATTTCTATTGTAATGAATTCGAAGGAAATAGATACTTTCTTTTTATTATCCTTAAATCATGCATCTTAAATGATATATCTCTTTCTATTATTTAATAACTTTGCATATTAATGCTTACTATATATGACAAAATTCAATATGAGCAAATTTCAATTAAGAATCCTTTGGAATTGAATTTACATTTAAAACACAAAATTTTATTTAACTAGTAGAATACATATTTTACATTAATTCTCTCATAAAGATCCTATTCCTAATTTTGATTTAATGGTCTTTGAAGATTATAATGATGTTAATCTAAAATATTATTAAAATATAATTAGATTTAAAAATGTAATAATGACTTATTATATAATGGAATAGAAGATATTGATAAAATACGTAAAAATAGGAAATTGTAGAAATAAAATAAAATTATAATTATAACCAATTCTCAATTAGCATTAAGTTGTTGCCGTGCATTTACTAAAAATTTTGATCATTATAGTGTTCAGCACCAAAATATAAACCCCAATTCTTTCTTGAACAAACAAGCACTTGATTTCAATGCTTGACAGAAATTCGATGATTAACATGATCGTTTGACACCGTCAATTGGCGTCGATCTGGCATGGTCACTTCGTGTCGATTCGTCGTCGATAGGCTTGAGTTGAGGCCATCCAGCAATCAATTCTCATCTTCTAGATCCTAAAATCTATTGCTCCATCCTTGATCCATCGGTGCCATCATTGGTAGCTCAAGCAGTTGGACAATCGTTGGTGTATTGGTGGACTTGACCTCGGCAATGCGCGGAGGTGAGAGAGGTTTCAATGGTTTGGCGATTTATTAGTTTAAACTTAAACTTAAAAGCGTGATATATAATAGGGAAGTTTTAATCAATTAATTTAGCAGTTCAACTGCTATTGATGCTTGTCTTGAGTAGGGCAAGAGCACCTGCAACTCCACTCATCGTCATTGATGATTGACTCATACGAACCCATGTCTGATGGTGGTGCACCACTGGTTGACGCTGAAGGCCCAGAGCTTGTTGACATCACTCTTGGTCATGGCCTTCAATATCTGGGAGAGTCTTTTAACCAAGTGAATCCTATAGGAAGTTATGATTACTACGCTTACTTGCTGTCTGCCTGCTCCTGCCTGAGGTGCCTCTTGATGTATGAGAACAGCTGCTCGATAGGGTTTAGCCATGGTGAGTACTCGGCATTGAATAGCACTGTCACCTTCAACTTCCTGGCAGTCTCCAGCACTTCAGAGTACTTGTGAATGACTGCGTTGTCCATGAGCAGCACGATCTTCTTCAGGCCAAAGTCCTTGTCAGTGCGCAGCTGGCGCAGGGTGTGGTAGAGGAAGTTCTCGGTCAGCACGGCATCGAAGGCTCCCTCAATGACTTGGCTGGAGACCAGCTGGTCCTTAGTGATGGCTGCCACGAAGCTCATCGAGAACTGCTGCCTCTTGGTGGATTCCTTGGTTATGGAGAGATTCCTAGCCATGGTGCCATAAGTGCCCAACCTCTGGCTGACTTGCTGTCTGACTGCTGCGATGGGAGTATAATGTTGCGATGGTTGAGCATCGAGGTTGCCAGAGTTTGCTATTGGTGCTTGGTCATTCATCTTGTTGGGTAGACTTAACTTTGTATCAACTAAAGCAGTATAAAATCGTATAGCTTAAGCTTTCTATCCTATTCCTTCACTGTGACTTTACTGCTGCTCACTGCCTTGCTGGACAGCTGCAAGCGTCTGGGTGTAATGG